>JANEYF010003883.1:0-112500 GCA_029963845.1 Rhamnusium bicolor
ATAAATAAATGATGCGAGGGGGGTTGGGCCGTTACAATATCCTGCCAGTCATTTGATGGGACTTGGCTTCGGCAGGAGCCAGTAAAGTTGTAGGATCTACTAGTTTAGATCTGTGACATAAAAACAGAATAGAAAAAAATATCAATTAATATGAATCATAAAAGTTCAAATTTTTTTTACCATTTCTTGAATAATTATTATAATTAAAAAACATATCCTGCCTGACATCTGATGGGACCTGACTTCGGCAGGAGCTAGTAAAGTAGTAGGTTCTGTGACATAATAACAGAAAGGAATGTGTTTCAACGCGTAAGATTATTTTATATTTATTTTTGCACAAAAAATATGTAATATTGAAAAGTTTATAGAAGCGAATCCTCGTCGATATATTCGTAAACAGTTTCTACAAAAGTGGATAAATCTTCGGTTTCAGAATCATCACTATCGCTGGAATCACTGTCACGTTGAATATGCTCCATTGTATCATTGTCATCTTGTTCATTAGTTGCCATATCAGATTCTGTAAATTGATTATAAATAATTTGAATATTAGTGGCATTGTTTTATCTATTATTAATTACTCAGTAGAGAAAATATTATTATTACCTGCGTCGTCGGTTTCAGCAATTTTATCCATAATTATGTCACTGATTGAAGTTGGTAACTGGTCACCCTCAAACAATAAGAACTTCAGCTTATTATTAGCTTCTTTCCATCCACAATCGGCAGGAGATAGCAACGTTGAGTGTTGGAAGTGTGCATTACACCACACACTGGAAATATAAATAGCCCTCAGAATTTGTTGTTGCAATTCCACTTTGCACGGGGGTAATATGTATCCATCAAAACTTGTCGACTGTAATTTGAGCTGTTCCTGGGTGTCCTTGAATTTATAGGCTTTGTTGAACGTTGCTAATCGTACTTCATTCACGTTGCTCATTGTTTCAAAGCCGTACAGTTCACAAATGAATTTCTCCAGAGTATCAAAACGCATTGAGAACGTTTGGATTTGGAATTTGGAAGCCTAGAAATAGCGAATAAAGTTGTTCGCGCTCAACAACTTTGCTCCTGCCGAAGCCAGGTCACATCAGATGTCAGGCAGGACATGTTTTTTAATTATAATAATTATTCAAGAAATGGTAAACAAATTTTGAACTTTTATGATTCATATTAATTGATATTTTTTTTCCTATTCTGTTTTTATGTCACAGATCTAGACTAGTAGATCCTACTACTTTACCAGCTCCTGCCGAAGCTAGGTCCCATCAAATGACTGGCAGGATATGTTTTTTAGTTATCTTAATTATTGATGAAATGATAAAAAAATTTTGAACTTTTATGATTTATATCAATTGATAATTGTTTTTTTTACATAAATAAAATTATGGCAGGAATAGATGGGTCTACCGAAAAAGTGGCAGGAGGTCATTTTATGTCTTATTTAAATGTTATTAAAAAGTCGAAAAAAAGTTTCAACTTTTATTATTTAAAACATTTGTACTTTTTTTTTAACATATTTGGCATACCGCTGACAATCGTTGTCCCGCCAACGAGATGGCAGGAATTCATTTTCTTGATCAGTGATATTAATATTACAAAATAAAAGATAAATCAAGTTTTATGAAATGAGACAATGAAAAGTGTCGCCAGCTCCCGGACTATAACGATTCTCTGCCTTCCCGCCAATATTGAATTTTTATGCGCCATCTTTTTGGTGGTATTATTGTCAACCTATAAATCTTTTATTGTATTTTGCGTGTTATTGTTAATCAAATATTTATTTTTATATTTATGCATATGGCTAGATTTGTACTACGGATTGCGAAAAAAAATCTCGTTTATATCCTTTAGTATTGTATAAAAATGATTTATTTTATTGGAAAAAATGTTTTATGTTGCCAGCAGCTTATTTGGTTTACATATATCAACGTGTCGCTTCTGGTATAGGTCTTCTGTGGCCGTGCAATGAACGTTCATCGCATCGCATTGCGGTGCGACGTCGTTTTTGCGTTGCGTCGTCGCACCGCACTGTTGTGGCCTGCAACAGACGTAGGACACGTATTGTGCGGTCCACATCTCACTAAAAGCGTCTTCTCTGCGATGCCGTGGCGATGAAGTTTTAACGTTGCGTCATCGCATCGCATCGCCGTGCGACGTCGTTTTTGCGATGCGACGTCGCACCGCTGTGTTGTGTGTTCACCCTTTGGTAGGTACAAGTTTTTAAGATTGAGTTGAGGGGTTTGATACCTACAAAGATGATCTATTAGTCTGGGGCAAGGACAAAACAGAACACGATGAAAGGTTAAAAGCGATCCTGGAAATTGCAAAAAGAAATAATGTTCAGTTTAATTTAAACAAATGCAAATTTGATCAAACAAAAATTACATACATGGGACACACAATTTCGGGAGACGGTATAAGGCCTGATGAAACAAAAATTAAAGCTATCATAGAAATGCCACGTCCTCAATGCAAGCAAGATGTGCAGAGGTTGCTGGAAATGCTAACTTACGTTAGCAAATTTATTAAAAAATTTTCAGATACAAGTTTTCCGTTACGTAGTTTATTAAAAAAAAGATGTAGAGTTTATCTGGCAACCGGAACATGATAAAGCCTTTGAGAGTGTAAAAAACACTTTAATAAATAAACCGGTGCTTCACTTCTACGATGTTAATGCCGAGACTGTACTATCAGTCGACGTGTTACTTCAAAATAAACTCCCTTGTGCATACGCCTCAAAGGCACTAATAGAAACACAGTGTAGATACGCACAAATTGAAAAAGCACTTTTGGCAATTACATTCGGATTAAGTCGATTTCATGAATTTATCTTTTCGAAGAAGGTAGTGGTGGAAACTGATCACCTACCTCTAATTTCGATATTTAAAAAACCACTAAACAAGTGTCCCGCACGTCTACAAAGAATGCTCTTACAGGTGCAAAAATATGACTTTGATGTAATATATAAACCGGGCAAAGAACTTTTGCTAGCAGAGCATATCTGAACGAAAAGTGTGTGGATGATCTTGATAACGAGATTAATTTACAAGTCTGTATGATAGTATCTGAAATAAACGTAACAGAAAGCAAACTTAGAGAGCTAAAAGATGAAACCAAAAACGACATCGAGTTACAACTATTGGAAAAGGTTATACTAGAAGGCTGGCCAAAGAACAATAAAAAATTAAACAGTCAAGTAAAAAAATATTGCAAATACAAAAGCGACCTTACAGTTGCAGATGATCTGATTTTTAAAGTAAATTCTTTGGTCGTCCCTCATGTGTTAAGGAAAGAAATGGTAAATAGGGTCCATTATAATCATTTAGGAATAAATAAGTGCCTTAAACTGGCAAAAGAAGCAATATTTTGGCCTAGTATGAACAACGAAATTAGTCAAACAATTTCACAATGTCACCTTTGTCTAAAATATTCAGTCACAAGCGCCAGAACCTTTAATAAACCACAACATTCCAGAACTTCCCTGGAATAAAATTGGGTGTGATTTGTTTGAACTTAGGGGGAAAAATTATCTATTAGTAATAGACTACTACTCAAAGTTTATTGAAATTGAAGAGTTGGGAAAAAATACAACCAGCAATTGTATAATTAAAATGTTAAAGCCGATGTTTGCTCGCTATGGCATACCACTGACAGTCGTAACAGATGGAGGCCCACAATTTAACTATAACGAGTTTAAAAAATTTTCTCAAGATTGGGAATTCAGTCACATAATCACGTCTCCAACTTACGCACAGTCTAATGGTATGGCTGAGCGGAATGTTCAGACAGCTAAAAAATCTAAAAATATTTTTAAGAAGGTATTGGATGATAAGAGAGACACAAATTGGTTTTGCTCCTGTATCGTAACATAGAAATAGGCTCAGATATTGATGTCTCGTAGACTAAGAAATATATTACCTTATAAAATGGAAGCTTTTGTACCAAAATTAGTAAATTTGCCAAAATATAACAATTCATTAAGTAATAAACAAGCTTCCAACAAAAAATATGTTAACAGTAAAGGTGTCAAAAGTTTAAATTCACTTACTATACATACAGCTTAAGCCACATTCTGTATGGACACCAGGCATAGTAATAGATAAAATAAGAGATAGGAGTTAAAGTCATTTCTAAATGTTAATTTTATTTGAATTAATTGTAGGTAATCGTGTTATTTTCATATGCTTTATCTTTGTGGTTGTGGTTAATTTTACGTTTACGTTAATTATGCAAGAGGACTTAAATTTGATTTATGTATATCTAAAACTCTAATGAAAGAAATAAGGAAAAAGAGATGAGTTCACTTGGATCCATTGGCATCAATTTCCGGATGACATAGAAACACGGCTCTTGTACGAAAAATTTTTTCAGAAGAAGATATAAAGGCTCCTCTACACGTTAGCCAATGCGTTGGCCAACACGCTGGCGCACGTATTGGGCGTTATTTGCAAGGAAATTGGTAATCTGTCCACACGTTGGAAGGCCATTCAGTTTGTTTCGACGCAGGCCAATATCAACATCAACAATGAATGTCATGAGGGTAGCTGCTGCTGCGATTTATTTATTTAGTGCTTATTATATTTTTTACTTACTATATTTTTGTTTTTGTGATATTTGTTTTGAGGATTCCAAATACAATTTTCGGCTTGGTAAAGTTCTATGAACTTAAAAGTTTCTTCGTTACTCATCGCTGCCATTATGTCCCATAAAATACAAATTTATATGCACAGCACAGCACAAAATCTTAACCTACAATTCCTGCGGGAGCACTTCACATACTAGGCCAGTGCGGCCAACGTGTGGACGTGGCTACCAGCGTCCGCCAGCGCCAAGGCCAACACCCTTTGATGTGTCTTGAAAAACCGACAACACGACGGATTGGTCACCAACGCTTGGACCAGCTCTGCCAATGCCGCCAATACGACCAATAGTCCCCTCTACACGATGGCCGTACGCATTGGCCAGCGATATTGGCACATGCATTGGCCAACGTGTAGAGGAGCCTTAAGAAGTATGGTTATGTTAAAAATCATTCTTCATTTCAGACAGATTTTTTCTGTTTCTCAATGTATTGACACAAAATTATTCTGTGGTAAAGGTTAATACAGTAATATATAACAATATGGACGATATAAGCAAGAGAAAATGCAGATTTTGTCTGACAACGGTACACAACAATGAGTTTCAATTAATAGGAGAAACGATGAGACAAATGTTTGATGCACTCCTTATAATACCAGTAAGTATTGAAAGTAATTATAACTGTGCATAAAAAGTTAGTCTTGTATTGGAAATAATACCGATTAACTACTTATTAAATGTGCCAATTAGTGTCATTATTGTCGCAATCTTTGAGCACACTAGTCCCTAGACGTAATAAGATTTTTTGAATATACGATTCTGGTGGGAAGTGGCACAGTTGTATATAAATCATTTCTGGTTCATGTTTTAAAGTTCGTTTTATATTCAATCTGTTTAAACTCATATTACCGCAGTTTCTAGCTAACTATCATATGCAATATATTAATTAGGCATTCATTAAAGATGGCATTCATAGTTTTTGGATTGTTTACATTTTAATTATTAGATAATAACAAGTAAGTATCAAATAATATGTATTTTAAGATTAATTAAACAATTAAAAACTAGTGTAATGCCATATGTTGATGTTTAATACGATAATTAGAAGTTATTACATGTTAGGTTGGTGTATAAGGCTTATGACGTTGTTATCCAGTATGTTAGATTTAAAAGTATTAATTTATTTATTTATTTTAGAATTGGAAAGTGAATAACGAGACTCTGATATGCAACGAATGCTCTACAAAACTTCAAAAAAGCCTTTGACTTCAAAACAGCTTGTCTTAATAGAAAAAACATTATGTTTCCTTCTATAAACATGGAGGACAATAGTAAGGAGGATAATAAGAAGGAAAATATAAACGTAGGATTAAGCGATGTTATTGAAGACCAAAAGATATGTCAATTTTGTATGGAAATGACGAAAAGTGGATGCTGCACATATTTACATGAAACAAAAGAAAATGTGTTTATAGTGGATATGATACAAAAATATATTCCAGAATTGGTAAATAAAATGCTGGTCTACTTGTAATATTGTCATAATTATTTAAAACACATTAGGTATCCATTATTTTTATATTCTTTTTAGCAATTAAATGTTAAAGAGGAATTAGTAACTTGCAACATTTGTCGTGAATCGTTACAAAATCTCTTAAGTTTCATAAGAGACAGCTTAAATATCGAAGATATAATTAAGAAGGAGGTAGATACAGTATATGTTGAGGATCAATTAAAACTGAATGATATATGTGACTCTACTTTGAAGTATGAAATTAATTATAGTGATGTTATAGTAAAAATTGAGGAAGGTTGTGATGAAAATGAAGGATATGTCACTGTAAAAGATGAAATAAAATATGAAAATATCTTGGAAACAAATAATCCAGAAATAAATATTATAAATGATGAAATTGAAATTAAATCGGAGCAAAATGAATGTGAAAGGTAAGTTTATCAGATAAGCACTGATGTTATTGCTAATGCAAAGGGAGTTTGTTAATTGATACAATGTTGTCAGGATGTGAACGGAATACCACCGGTTCGCGCGCCCATGCCCTCTACGGTCTTTTTTTGATATAACCACTAGATTCTTCATCAAAAATGTACACCTTATGTCAAATTCCATTGTTTTGCTCAAAATAGTTTTTGAAATAAAAAATGAAAACCAGATTATAGGTGCCATCTTCAAATTGTTGCAACACCTTTAGGAAGAATTTTCGGACACCGGTTGACTTGAAATTTTATTGTTATTTTCGAGTTAGGTATCTACCCCCGCAAACATTTTGATGTTATTCTCGGACACCCTGTGTACAGGGTGGTCCAGTTTCCAAGGCACAAACTTCAGGAATGTGTAGAGTGTAAAAATAATTGGTTTCTTCTATGAACCTAATTCGAAAAATGACCATAACTTGAATACAGGGTGTTGAAATTTCATTAAAAAACGTTTTATAATTTTATATCTGAGAGAAGAGAAAAGCTATCGTTTTCAATTTTGGCGCACCACCTTTCTATGTAAAGCTGCATTTGCATTTTAAGTCAAAAATAATAACAAAGCCATTGGCGTAGGTACGGAGCTTACGTACCCCTTTTATAGAAATAAGTAGTACGCCACTGGATATTTTTGAAAAATGTAAACTGCAAAGTTACCCATGGCATTCTGAAGAAGAAAGTGTTTTTGTATAATTTTGATAAAACGAGCCGTTTCTAATAGGCAAGATGCACGCATTTTTTTGATATTGTAGATGGACAGACCACTAAAAATATGTTTTTTCATATATTTGTTTATTTATTTATTTTGTTTGGGTTAAAGCAAAAAAAATACTTTAGCCGCGAATTTAAATACGTTTGACGATGCATCCCACGAGTTGCGGTGTGACGTCACTCTGTATAAGTTTGCCACAAGGGAATACTGTTATACTCGTGGTTTGTGTTTACAAATTAAAATATGATGTTATTTTTATGTTATACCATGCAGAGTGAAAATAAAGGAATTATAAATATATATGTGTACAAATACAACAATAAAAACCTAGAAAAGTTAATTTTGTGTCTAATATTATAAATAAATGGTACATTGATATGAAACAGGACGACCGATTCGTGAAATTATCGGAATATACTCGATTATATTGTTGCCAGAATCATTTTAATGTAAGTTTTCTCATTAAAACCAATGATTTGATATGATTTTTCTCTATATCACAAAGTAAGGAATAATTATAAATATATCATTTTTATCAGCAGTTATGTTTATTACTACTATTTCCAACAGATATTTACTACCTATGTAATTAAATTATAAAAAAATTAATGAAGTATTCCGTGTGAGGCGCCGTTTAAGACATAATTATAGCTAGAAATTATATAATATTTACTGAAATATATATTTTTCGTCATTAAATATATGTATTCTTTTAAACTATAAAGATTTGCAAATATATATGTTCCTATATAAATATATATAATCTTATGAAAAATATATATTTTATGCACAAAACAATATAAATATAAGTTTCACCTTTTGCTATCGTCTACTAGATGGCGAACTCTCTTCTACCTTTATGTAAAATGTTCGTATTAAACTGCAACCTTGGCATTTAACACCTGTTTCTAAATGAGTTGTAAACATTATTCATAATTCTATGTTGTGTTAAACAGTACAAGCGTCTACACCTTGAAAAGACACAATTCATGCGAAATAAATGAATTCTTCGAAAGCGAAAGGAAAGAACAGACTCCTTATCCTTTCAAAGATATGTATTTTATATAGACACTTTGCAGCTCGTCTCACAAGTCACGCGCGATAATAGAACTGATTGCGCCATCTAGTAGACGATGGTAAAAGGTGAAATTTATATTGTTTTGTGCATACAATATATATATTTTTTAAGATTATATATTTTTTTTATAGGAAGATATATATTTGAACATCTTTATATAGATATTTTAAAAGAATACATATATTTAACGATGAAAAATATATATTTCAGTAAATAGTTAATATTAAAATATTGCACAGATGTTTATGTATTTTCAGGTTAGGTACCTAAAAATGTTTGCTAATATGAATATCTTACTACAGAAAAATAATAAAAGTGGGCCTAAACAAATTTATTGTTATGAACAATGAATGATACACACCTTGTTGGGGTTTTGTACCCCCTAATTTCAGCACGGAAAAAAATAAAATTAGTATTATTAGCACAGCAACTGCTCAGTACTTATCATGAACACGTAGATTTTCGGTAAACCATTGGTCTAAGCTCGCATAAAGCAACTGGCCGTCATTTTCGTCACTTAAATAAGTTATTACATTAATGATTATTACGTAAATAAATAAACTTGATTTAAAAACATAAATAAACCAGACTATATATTTTTATTATATATATATATATATATATATATATATATATATATATATATATATATATATATATATATAACCGGAAATTATTTTCGAATATACAAGGTGAGCCAAAACGATTCTACAGGGTCAACTAAAATTTTTTTTAAATGGAATGCCATGTATATCACAACATTTTTTGAAACCTCTTTGTGGCCTTCTTCCACTCCTTTATTATTATTGACTTTCTCCCAACCACTTGAATGTAATGATTTTTTTCGTTGAAATTATGCCATATACACGTGTATATTAAAAAAAAAATCACTACAGTCACAATTATCGATTTTAAGAAAAAATATGTTAGTACCAGTTATGAGACATCTGTCTGATGATACTCAGCTATTTTCACTTCCTAAAAGTATACAGGGTGGCTAAAAATAATTTTTAAATTTACAACAATTGAATTTTCTCAATTTTTTCAAATGGAACACCCTGTATATTTTTAGACGATGCGATGTAGAATTGAAAAACGAACATTTTTTATATGTACATTCCTATGGCTATTTGTAACCATTTTCGATTTATTGAACAATAACTGCAAAATTCAGCAATAAATTTTTTTTTTTGTAATTCAAGAGGAATCATAAAAACTGCCCATTTTGATTGACACACATTTCTATGCGTCTTTGGAATGAGGTTTCTTCTGTTCATAAAATTACCGGAGTGATACTTCTAAAAGTATTTATTATCCTTTCCATTAAATTTTGGATTGTTGTTGGTGTTGTTTTTATGGGCATCATGTAACACGCTTATTATAATACCTTCTCTTGAATTATTTGAAAAAAACTCTTATTTTTAATTTTTATTGCTGAATTTTGCAAGTTATTGTTCAATAAATTGAAAATGGTCACAAATAGCTATCGTAATATACGTACAAAAAGTGTTCGTTTTTCAATCCTGCATCACACTGTCAAAAAATATACAGGGTGTTCCATTTGAAAAAAATTAAAAAATTCAGTTCGGAAAGTGGTAAATTTAAAAATCCATTTTGGCCACCCTGTATACTTTTAGGAAGTGAAAATGGCAGAGTGACATCACACAGATGTGTCATAACTGGTACTAACATATTTTTCTTAAAATCAATAATTGTGACTAGTGATTTATTTAATGTACACATGTAAATGGTATAATTTTAACAAAAAAAAATCATTATATCCAAGTGGTTGGGAACGAGTCAATAATGATTTAAGAGTGGAAGGAGGCCACAAAGAGGTTTCAAAAAATGGTCTGATATACATGGCATTCTATTTTAAAAAAATTTAGTTGACCTGTAGACTCGATTTAGCTCACCCTGTATATTCAAAAATAATGTCTGATGATAGACTTTTTGTCTAGTTTATTTATGTTTTTAAATCAAGTTTCTAGCTATCATAGAACTCGAGATATCGAAGTCGGACGCACTATTGCCCCACCCTGTATAATACATATTGTTACACCACTGGACTGTGTAGACTGGTTAGATGAGACTGGAATTGTATGCGAACGGCCGAGAATATTCTGGAACGTGTTGTAGATTGAGAAAAGATACTACTAGTGCAATTTCGGGAAAATTCTAGAACATTCTATTTGAAAACTACAGGAGATACGTGAATTGTGTCGACGGGAACGTGTTGTAGACTTAAAAACAAGACTATAAGTGACTTTTAGTGACAATTCTAGAACATTCGAATTGAAAACAACAGAAGATACATGATTTGTGTTAAAGGGCACGTGCTATAGACTTAAAAAAAAATCCCAATAATAGTGACATTTCGTGAGAGTACTAGAACATTCCATTGCACAATTAGTGGAGATAAGTGAATTTCGTCAACACAATAGTAGTATAGACTCTAAATAAGACTTACAAGTACCGTTCCGATATTTTTCTGGAACATTCCATTATTAAAATAGACGTGATAGATACATTTTATGGACATTATAGTGTAGTAAACTTTATTTTGAACTAATTTACTTGAGGTTAATGCCAATAACAAGAAGTATGGCGGAGAAACAAACACAGGACTTGCTTGCAACACTGTTGCAACAAATGGAGCAATCCAAAAAAATGATAGAAGAACAATAGAGAAGACGACAGGACGAAAAAGAAGAACAAGAGAGGACGGCATGCAGAAAAAGTAGAACAAGAGAGAAAACGCCAAGAAGAAAAAAGAAGACTTATGAAAAATGATGGAGGGCATGGAAATACGACGATTGGAGGAAAACGAAGATATAAAAAGAAGCCTAGAGGAACAGCAGGCACCCATTTTCTCACTGAAAAATTTAAAGTCCATGTTATAGGAAAAGTCGGTGAAGTGGAAGAACAAGTCAGTGAAGTTAAAGAAAAAGTCGGCCAAGTTGAAGGGGAAATAACCGAAGTCAGAGGAGAAGTAGTCCGACTCAAACAACAATTAAGATATAAGGGTGGCCTGTTGGTACTGTCGTCTGGTACTAGGTTACAACCACCTTCCTTTGACGGTGGTTTTAACCTGAGGAAAAAGCTGTTATGGGACTAAATAGGTATTTTAGTTACCGTTCATAATAATAGATGGCGTCCTATGACACCTTAGTTACTTAGTTTGTAATTTAAGTTGGCAGGCATTCTAAATTTGTTAGGTTGGTAATATGGCCGATATATAACTGTCAGTCACACACGGCTATAGATATAAGATACCACATGATAAAGCTGTATACTTTTAGAAAAATAAAAGGACAATCAAAGAACAAAGCAGTGTTCAATTCTTTATGTACTATAACTACAACGATCCATAACATAACAAAAGAAACAGCATTGGTATTAGCACTAAGGAGCCAAGCATTAGAACTGCTCCAAACAATTCCTGCCGCACAGCAACAAAACTTTAACATTCTAGAGGCTGCGTTAGAACTAAAATATGGCGATCAACATCTCGCCCAAGTATATAAGGCTCAGCTAAAATCACGTAAACAACAGGGTGGAGAAAGCCTCCAGGAGTTCGAGGCTGCTGTAGAGAGATTAGCCCATCTAGCCTATCCTGATGCACCAATTAGCAGTTGGTGCATTTAGTGATGGAGTAAGGAACCAGGAAGTTAGGCAAATTCTTAAGTTGGCCAGGCATAAGCGAAGTAGTGAGGCTTTAGTACATGCACTGGAGGTTAAGGCTGCCTATGAGGATACCACAATCAGACCAGAGAGTGCGAGCCATGACTGTGGAAGAGACTCCGGTAGATAAAACCATGCAAGTTGTATTAACCGAGTTACAAAAGTTGATCGCACAACTATTGACAAGTTGATTTCCCAAACGAGACGAAAACAACAAAATAGCGGTAGCCCGAATGGAGGTATCCGCTGTTACAAGTGTGGCAAATTGGACCATATTAAGAGGAACTGTCATGAGTTCAACATTCAAGATGTAATGTCCGAAGTACAAAAGACCATGTAACTACTGATAAACTCGAATCTCCAGCCGAGACAAAACTAACAGCAAAGTAGTGGGAGACAGAGTGGAGGAGGCATTGGTTGTTAGAAGTGTGGCAGAGTGGGCCATATTCAGAGTAACTGCCGGCAACGCAGCCCTGAGAGGGTAAATGTCGCAGTAATGGAGAAGCCGCAGGAAAACTGGCGAGCTGGTGCTTCGGGGAATGTGGCACATGACCTTTCCAAAAGACCGTGTCAGATAGACTGCAAGCCTTGCCACCGTGAGGAAAAACAGCGAAATGTACAAATAATGAAGACCGTTAAGATTGATGTTCCGGATTATTGGACAAAAGAGTCGTTAAGGGAAGCGCACTTAAAGGATAAGGAAACTAGTCCTATTCTGAAATGGAAAGAAAGAGCAACCCGACCCGATTGGAAGGACATTTCAAATAAATCAGTGGGGCTGAAGGCTTTATGGGCACAATGGGACTCCCTTAGAGTAGACGATGGTCTGCTGAAGAGAGCGTGGGAAAGTCCAGATGGGAAGAAAGTTACATTGAAGTTGGTGTCGCGTAACAAATGTACTTCAGAAAGTGCATAATGAAACGTCCGGCGGACATTTTGGCATCAACAAAATCCTGACAAAAGTAAGAGAACGTTTCTACTGGGTAAACAGTCAAGTTGTGGAGGTTTGGTGCCGCCAATATGAAGTTTGCGCGGCAAGAATGGGGCTAGAAATAAGAAATAAGCAATATAACCTCAGGGCTCCTTTTGAGCGAATTGCAATAACAAGTGACCGTATGAAGGTTCGTTATGATCTTAAGGCTAATTCAGGAGGTAGGACAGTTGGTTTAATATATAACCCAGAACGAAAGAAAGGTAGGCCCCGAAGCTTCACTCACCCTGGGAAGGGCCATGCACTGTCGTCACCAGACTAAACGATGTTGTATATATAAATCAGCAAAGTCCTGCATCCAAGATTAAGGTGGTGCATATAGAGAGACTAGCCAAGTATGCAGGAAACAATGAATTGCCTGATCGGGACGTTCAGGCTTAAGGAGGGGATATTGTTACGCCACTGGACTGTGTGGACTTGTTAGATGAGACTGGAATTGTACGCGAACGGCCGGGAATATTCTGGAATGCTTTAGACCGTGTGAATGAATGTATAAATAGAACGCACGGTGGGCCGAGACTCAGTCTTAAGTCGAACGTGAACGAGTAAAGAATAAATAAGACAGAGACTTATAAGTGTTCCATTGTGATTATAATTAAGACATTAATTAATCTATTGTTGTTAATTGCTAATTAGTAAATAAAATAGTGAGTAAGTGTTACCTGGACTTTCAATCAAAGAACCTACGAGTATAGGTGTTTGTGGGGATAGCAAATACGTAATAATATAATTTACAGTTTTTGATCAATGAACATGAACAATAGGGTCAAATTTATTACCGCAGGCATTATTTCTGAAAACTTACATAAAATACTCATATAAACAAAGAGGGCCCCTGAAATACTTATGTTTTAAGTATAATTAAATTAATTCGAAATATATTGGTACTAACATTTGAAATTTCAAAGAGCGCAATCGGTGGTAGGGCTATCAAAACTGATTAAAATAACGAATTAGTAAATTTGAACGGTATTTTAGAGGTAAAAAATATTGAAATCAGCATAATGGCCGCCTTTCGGATTGTTTCTACATTTGTTTTATAATGGTTACTATTAACTGATATATGCAAAAGAGAAAATTGCTACTATTTTATCTGTGAGTTCACTACCACTACATATTATATTGTCTGTGCATTTTGATTTCATCTTTATTGTATTTACAACTTCAAATATGTACATAAAAACTCCGCTCCTTGAAGGATTCAGGTATACGATTAAATTTGATGTTTCAGGAAGACCCCCCTCACAAAACGTAATCAACAAATACCAGTTTGAACGAATTACCTTCGAGGATTAATTATTTTTCCAAGCATTTGACTGATAAAACAACTGACCTTTTGTTCAAAGCGGATTAAAAATACACATTAATGCAAGTTATCATATACAGGGTATACCAAAGTTAAAGAAGAACCTTAGGTCTTATTGTAATATAAAATCAGTAACGGAAAAATCACTTCATTACATTATAAAGAGATAATATAATTAAACTAATTTGAAAAGAAATAAAGAGAATGAAGAAACAAACTTAACTCTCAAATTTGTTTTGTTTTTTTACAAACAGCAAAATTATTAGATACATAATATAAACCTACATTTTTACTTGTATATTGTTTCAATTAATTACATACGTTAAATAGTTAAGCTAAGCATTAAAGATAAGAACACAATTTGGTTATGGTATTTTACAGACACGAGTTTACATTTAATATCACTCAGTGAATGGTTTTGCGGATTAGATTCAGTATCTGTCATATATTTAGATATGAAGTGTGTAAACACTGCCAACACTTTGTTTTAAGGTACCCTGCTATTTAGTCCCAAAATACGCTTTTATGTCTACAAAATTACTTTAAAAAAACGGCGTTTAGTAACAACTTCTTTATTATTTTAGTCGTAATCCGAAATTAATAGCTAAGAAAATCGCGAAATAAAGTAGTCATGCTAATTTCTTGGCAATAGTTCGGATATTAATACTATATTAATAACTAAAACCATGCCAACATATTTTGGTCATTTTTATAGCTATAATGGCAGTATTAGGACTTAACGTTGTTGCCATTTAATTACTTTCTTATACACGACACCATGAAAATAACTTTATAACCAAACCTGCATGGCCATATTGTGGCAACTATAAATGACCAGTATATAGCTAAAAAAAGGCCTTCATTACGTTTTTGTATTTAAATTTTATGTTGAACCACGACTAAAATGCTATGACCAAAATACAACTTGACGAAAGCCATTAAAACGATCTTAGTTATTTCAGCTAAATAGCATGTATGCTTGGGTACTTAGGGCGTAAATGTTGCACAGGCTGTAGATGATAAGCATGTCTGTGGTAATCTCGTAACGTTCGTAAGATTTGCGGTTTCGGTATTTGCATTTGCTGAGCTGCTCTGCGAGAGCTCAGCCTTGGATTATTATTAAAAGTTCGAAGATTTCGATTATTATTTCGACGAATTCTGTTCGGTTCATTATTTACTCGCACGCCAAAATGGCAAAAACAGAGATGTGTTCCAGTAAAAACGCGAAAATCTGGAAGTCTTCTATTTGGAAATCGTCTTTGACACTCGAGAAATGTTGCCGTAGCATTTCCATCACATAATCTATAAGAGTAATGAATGTCTGCATATTCTTCGTGACTAAACAGTGTGACTTGCACAGTTACAAGGACAACGTAATAACATAATTAATCGCAGTCGCACTAATCTCAAAAGACACAGACAACAATAATTTTTTTCTCAATTATACTATATGACAGAAAGGTAAGTAAATGTTAGTTATTTTGCATAGCTAGCTTTTCTAATGCCCTACATAGAAAAAACTCCTATTATTTCTACATACTCTACACATTCCTGAACCACCCTATGTATAATTTCTACTTAATAATGTAATATATGAATACTGTAAGATAATATATAGGGTCAGTAAAAAAAGATGTTATCATTTACATTTGGCATATTTTTTTTCTTATTTGAATAGTAATGTTATTTTTATCAGTTGAAGTCCAAGTAAAGCTAAGCACAGGTGGAAGAGGTGTATTAGCTTTATTTGGACTTAATCTGATAATAATAACATTATTTTTTGAATAATAAATAAAAACATACAAATCCAATATAAGTAGTGGTAATATCTTTTTGACTCATCCTATATACTGTCATATAAAATAGTATAATATATTAGTACTATATTTGTTGATGCCCACACATGTAAAAAATTTAATCTCTCAAATGGCACTTACAAAAATGGGGGTTGTTATTTAAATAAATTATGAATGACATAACTTTTACAAAAATGTTTGAAAAGCATTTTTTCATCCGTGAAAAAAATAAAGAAATGTATTTAAAAATCGACCTGTCAAAACGATTTTTTCTTTCTCGCTGTAACCATTTTATGGAAATTACACATTACGGATGTATACAATTTTTCATCTTCAACAGCAGATTAATTATTTCTTGCCCTGCCGTAACTTTTACATCTCCATCCCAACATCTGTTTGTGCTTGGTGTGCCCCAAGGTGTTGGTCGCTACTCATGTGGTTGAATTGTGTGATGAAGTAGTACTAAACTTGCCGACAAATAAATAGTTCGCTTTTTCATTGCGGGGTGAAGTGTTATAATAAATCTGTACGTAAAAGTATTAAAAACATTTTTTTCTATTTACATTACCGTCCACACGGATATTTTGACTGTATAGAGCTAGCAGAAATGTGAGGCGGGACATAGGTGTAAGCATCATAATAAACGTAATAAAAGAAACTCACTAGTAACAAAAGTAATAAACTAATACAATTTATAACAATGTATGTATGCACAACTTACCCTCTTAACTAGCTTAATCTAGCTTAATGAACTAGCTTGGTTATCACAAACTGGAGAAGATCTGTAAAAACTTTGCAGAATCAGGTATGTTTCTATGGTTGTCTCCGTGAGTGATGTTCACTGTGGTGAAAAAAATATGCTTATATTTTGAAAACGACCGTTCGACAACTATTGATGTAATACAGGCATACTTGAAATAGTCTTTGAACGCACTTAGCGGATCTGGAAATGTACCATCAGTACTATCAGAAATTTTTCTTAATCTGGTAAAACCTGTGTTTTGCTTTTAACACACGTGCAAACTTTTCTCTAACGTGCTCATTTTTTGCGTCACCCATAGCAGTCGATTTACCTCGTCCACTTTGACAGTGACTCTGCTAAGTACAACGCACTCTTTTGTAAGTTTTTTATTTTATGGCGTCATGTAATCTTTTATAGCTGTTTCAACGGATATACCCTCGAATTTTGTCTGGCTTTCCTTAATAGCTGCAGCCTCGTCATAATTAATTTGTAGTATCACGGCTTTTATTTATTGTAAATATCCAGCATGATAAAAACAGCGTTCCCCAACCTGTAAGAATCGGCTGTGGTGGTTCGGGAATACCGGGACACTTGCTGTGAAATGCTCGAAGACGTTTAGCAGATTTAAGAAACACTTTTTTTGTACTTGCTATTAATGCATCTATCTCTGGAAAACCTTTTCGAATAGTTTCTGCCACATGATGTCAAGTATGCACTTTACACTTAACATGTACCAACTTACAACCATGTTCTTGAAGAGAAAGGCCTACCAAACGCATTGTCGCGGCACCATCAACACTTGACTTGTTGAAAGGTCAAATTTATCTGACGTCTCCAACACCACCCGCGTAATTGTTTTGCCAGTACACTCAGTCTCTTGCTACCTAGTAACAGTGGAAATGTCAGTTTAAGAGGGTCCAATACACATACTATAACATTTACAATAGATTTTGTTTACAATCCGTCGTCTCGTCAACACATAACCACAGCCGATTCTTATACGTTGGGGAACATGGTTGAAGGCAGTTTTTTATTATGCTGAATATTTACAACAAATAAAAGCTGTGATACTAAAATTCAATCCTGACGAGGCTGCAACTATTAAGGAAGGCCAGACAAAATTCGAAGATATTTCCAATGAAACAGCTTTATAAACTTTTCACAAGAACTATAAAAAATACATGACGCCCTGAAAAACTTGCAAAACAGTGCATTATCATTAGCGGAGTCACTGCAAATAGTGAACGAAGTAAATCGACTGCTACACGCTTATAGGCGGTGCAAAAAATGAGCGCGTTAGGCTAAACACATAGTGGAGCGGAGAGCAAAGCTGCGATGAAAGCGGAGAGCAAAGCGATGAAATCAAACCCATAAGTACCTGTTAGAATATGCATAGTTTACCTCGCTAGTAATACGGTTATAATCGAGCAAAGCGACGCATTCACACAAGTTTGTTTTCGCTGCTCTTCTCGGGGTTTTTATATTAGAACCTAAATTTAAAAATGGATATTGATATGTTAATAAGTAGTGTTTTTAAGAAACAGCCTCTGTGGAATCAAAAGAATGCCGAACATCACAACCGATTAATTTTGGACAAATTATGGGATGCTGTAGCTGCAGAAATGAAATCATTAACCAAGTATCATTTATGTATTTATTAAGAAAAGAAATAATTTATATTCAATTTTGACATAAAAATATTTTGAATGTGTCTCTGACAAAGGTAGCAATATCAGTTAACCTACTATTTTCGCGAATTCCGTCAATATTCTCACCGCCCTCATGTAGGTTATCGTCTATGTTAATTCCTTCCGCATCTATTATTATGTTATGTAAAATACATATACACTTAATAATCTTATCTGCTAAATGTAGAGATATTTCTGTGGGTTTTTCAAAGAATGCGGAACTTGGTATTAATTATGCCAAATGCACATTCAATGACACGCCGTGCTCGCGAAAGCCGCATATTGAAATATTCTTTTTCAGCATCCAAATATCTTCTATTGAATAGTTTCATTAAATTCTTCAGTAGTGGATATACTTTAACCCCAACAAAAACGTAAGGAGTGACAATTGCAGTAGACGGTAATGTAGTATCTGAAGGAATATTAAGACGTTTGATTTCCATCAAATAAAACAGAATAGAAGAGCTGAAAGTACCACGGTCGCTCTGTTTACCATATCCAAGAACATCAATTGTAATAAATTTATAATTTGCATCTGCAACGGCCTAAAGGGCTATTCAAGAAAACTGTTTATAGTTATAGTACATAGTTCCAGAGTGAGGAGGGCATTTCACACGAATATGTTTTCCGACAATTGCTCCGATACAATTAGGAAAATTCCACTTTTCATAAAACTCCATATCAATTTGCATAAAGATGTCTTCTGTTGGCACTTTCATGTGTACCGGTTGCAATACTTTCCATATAGCTTCCACTGTTTCTCATACCATCAATGATACAGTCGTTGCTCCCATTCGAAAAGTAAAACTGATACTTTTAAAAGATTATCATGTAGCCAAATACCTGAAATTAAAAAAATATTTGTTACTTTAAACATGTTTTACCGGATATTGTGATCGAAGGTCAATTGAATCAAATGCAGAAGCATTCGAAGACAATAATATTGTTAATTCAGCATCAGTGAGCAACCAACAACAAATCACTCCTCAGTCAATTACCTCAAATGATTCAACACCCGTAAGCAGAGAAAGAAAAAGAAAAAATCAAACTGATGATATTGGATCTGCTCTTATAAATATAGAACAAAATAAATTAAGAATTTTGGAAAAACAAACAAAAAATAAAGATAAAGATGAACTTTTTTTTTTTAAAGCCTACTGCCTCATGTACGTCCACTTAGACCACAACAAAAAATGCTATTGAGAATGAAGATGCAGGAGCTGGTTTATAACTTTGTCTATGGGAATCAAGATAATAATAGTCATCATGTAGGTGCCTCAAGGCCTGTTCAAATCCCTCCCAATATCAAATTGGTCAACCACAATTGATAGAACTTCAAAATGTTTCTGAGTATTCTAATCCCACGTCAGTAGCATCGTATTACAGCAATTTCTCAGAAGAAAATCAAACAAATATTTTGTAAAGTTCATTTAGTTCAGGGTTTAATTTTTTAAATAAATTATAAAAAAGAAAAAGACATGTTTTTCTTACCTCAGAGTTACTGCAAAACGTTCTGTAGGATTGATGGGGGTTACGATTGAATTTTGTCCACTGTTTCATTAATCGTGGTTCAATATCTTTCAAAATATAAACAAAAGTTTTAATAGTCGTGCGAAAATAAGCATGAAATTTGTCTGGGTGTTTACGTAGCTGCTCATACAAATGGTGAAATTCTCCATGTGTATGTCTCGTTTTATTTATTATGTGAACATTACAGCTTCTCTTTGCCTTTTTCCTATTTTTTAATAGTAAATTTTCAGTGAAGAATTTTCACTTAAAAACAAATCCATACCGACAATTTTATGGAAACATTCTGCTCGTTTATGAACGCGCCAGTATGGGACTGAGAATCTTTTACCAATGCTATGCTGCTTCACTACTTTGCTCTCTGCTCCACTATGTGTTTAGCCTTAGAGAAAACTTCGCACGTGTGTTAAAGTAAGACACCGGTTTTACCAGATAGTACATTTCTAGATCCGTTAAATGCGTTAAAAACTATTTTAAGTATGCCTGTATTACATCAATAGATGTCGAACGGTCGTTCTGAAAATATAAGCATATTTTTTCACCACAGAGAAAATCACTCACGGAGACAACCATAGAAACATACCGGATGCTTCAAAGTTTTTGCAGATCTCCAGTTTGTGATAACTAAGTTAGTTAATCAAGCTAGTTAAGAGGGTAAGTTATGCATCAATTCTTATAAATTGTAGCAGTTTATTGCTTTTGTTACTAGTTAATTTCTTTTATTACGCTTATTGTAATGGGTGCGCCTATGTCCCGCTGTGCCATTTGCCAGCTTTAATTATAAACTATAATAATAAATGGTTTTCTATAATGTTGTGATCACGAATAATTATAATTCTAACTACAATCGTTTTCGATCAGTGTTGTGCAATCAAAATATAAACATAGGTAGTATTAATATTGCTGTACCTCACATATCCTTCGTCAAATGTCAAACTGTTAGTGGGGATGGAAATGTTATGACGGAATGGGAATGTGACATTATTTGTATTTTGAAAACAGAAGTTGTGATCTCGCGATTACTATTTATTATTATTTACTTGTCACATACAATTGTAAGCTCTACACAAACAAATATAGGAGAGCGATTTAAGGGTAGTTGCTCTCCATTCAAAACTTATTTACCCTCGACATTATTTTCCTGTAACTTCAATTGCAAATTCGATTTTCAGTGGAAGACAGGAGAGAAATGAAAATATACTAAATGGGACAGCAAGGAGATTAGCAATTGAAAATAAAAAGTATGTTCGTGTTATTAAAAGTATTAAAAATAGCGAATACTATTTGAAAAGAAGGCGTGAGAAAAATGCCGAAGTGAAGCGGCGTTATAGAGAAAAAATACGGTCAGATCCTGCTAGGTACGAACAATTTAAGGAATATGCAAGAGAAAGATACAGAAAACGGAAAGCAGAGGGGAAGATAAGACCAACTTCACAGAATAATTTCGGCCAACTAGGTTTACAGCGTCAAAGTTTGAGAAAAGACCCCAACAATTATGGTGACACATATATATTGCCGGATAATACGATAGTATCGTTGCAAATCCGACCACAGCTCACTGAACATGATGAAAAATTTTCAGCAAGCCCTTCTACTTCAAACAGTATTATAGGTCGGACCTGAGATAGCATATACATATATAATTGTGCTGGCGGACAAAAATGTATATCTTTTTGTAATATGTACCTGAATAACATCCCACTGGAATAAAGTCTTTGATTACAGAAATGACAAGCAATAAGTCGTAATATGTAACGTTTTCTTGTTACATTAATATGGGCAGGAATAACATTATTGTTAGTTTTACTAATATATTGCTATATATCAGTGATGTATATGACATATATTAGGCATATATAGATATATCTACAAAGATAAAGAATAATTTTTGAAAGACATATGCTCAGTTCATTTTTTCTTTATGGGGGTCTAATCATCTCGCTTTAAGAACTAACAGTAATCACTAAGCCTGGCCAAGGTCATTAATCCTACAGAGACGTACTGGGTATGCATCATATCATAATACTTGAATAAGTACATTAATAAAAACAAAAATATTTTATATATTGTGAAATGTATGTTTTTGTACTATTTCGTTCGTTTTAAATTCTTTTTTATGTATTTCCTTATATTTTGTAAGCTTAGTGCTGACATTATTAAACTGTTAAATGACGTTCACACATGTACATTGTATATCTCAGTGATAACTAATAATAAATAAATAAATAAATAAAATAAATGGAAATAAATTTTGTTAATACTGGTACACTTTATAAAAATATGTACAAAACTTACCTTCTTAAGCAGATTTATGAAGTAGCTTGGTTGTCGTTATCACAAATTGGAGCACTTCTATAATAACTGTAGCATCAGATATGTTTCTACAGTTGTCTCAGTAAGCGATGTTCGCTGTGGTGAAAAAATTGGTTCGTTTTTTGAAAAGACCGTTCGACATATACGGAAGTAATACAGGCAACAAGTAAAACACTCTGTGAACTCACTTAAAGCAGCTGTAGATGCACGATCACAAATTTGTCTTAATTTGGTAAATTCAGGATCTTTCCGTAATACACTTTCGATTTTTCAATAACGGGCTTTTTTTTTTTGCGTCATTTATAGTCTGTAGCTCGTCCACTATATGCAGCGATTCCACTAACGACAACGAAGTATTTTGCAATTTTTCTATTGTGTGGTTAGTCCTCTATAATTGTTATAAATAGTTTTTAAATATGTTTCAATGGAAACATCTTGAGAGCTCGTCTGGCTTTCCTTAATAGCTGCAGCCTCGTTAGGGCTGAACTGTAGTATCACAGCTTTTATTTGTTGAAGATATTCAGCATAATAAAAAGCTGCCTTCAACCACGTTCCCCAACGTGTAAGAATCGGCTCTGGTGGTTCCGGAATTCCAGGACACAGTGTGTGAAATGCTCGAAGCCGTTTAGGAGATTTGAGAAATACTTTGTTTGTATTTGCTATTAACCTCTGCATTTACCTCTGGAAAACATTTTCGAATCGTTTCTGCTACAAGATGGAACGCATGCACTTTACACGTAACATGTAAAACATACAATCGTCTCTTTGAAAAGAAAACGGCCCACCAAACGCATTGTCACAGCACCGTCGGTCACAAGCATCAACACTTGACTTGTTGACAGTTCAAATTTTTCGAAAGTCTCCAACACCACCCGCGTAATTGTTTCGCCAGTACACGCAGAGAGAATTATTATTTATTATGTGTTGTGTTTACATACTATTTTGTGAATTAATCGAAAGTGAGAACATGGATTATAAGTGAGAAAAAAAGGTCTAGACTGAGAACACTTACTTCCAAAAAAAATGAGGTTTTGCAGTGACGAAGAATAAATATCGTAAATTATGACAACAATTTAGAACAGCGGTCGAGTTAATTCGATTTAATGTTCATAATTAGGGCTTGTACCACTTGATAAACATTACAAGGTATAGATATGCGCGATGCACCAAAATTTATTGTACCATAATTCACAAAACACTGAACTACAAAATACAACAATTTTCTGAAAGTTACTTTTTGCAATAGCTTATTATCAATGTAAACACTAATACAAACGTTATGCGAATGACGGTCACGTTTTTGATTTTAAAATAAGAAATTGTAAAAAAGTCAGTGTATAAAAAAGATGTATTTTATCGATAACTAACATTTTATTTAGGTAGGTTGCTCATTTTCCGAGACATAGCGGATTAAAAACTGGTATGGTCCAAATGTTCTTAAAAAAGTGGGACATTTTTAACTTACCAAATCCTCAAAACTTGTCAACGTAAGTTATTCAAATTTCAATGATGTGTGTTCAGTCTACTTTTATTTATAAAATTTTATAATAAATTTGTACTTAGGATTAGAGTAAGAATAATAAACTTTACTTCTTATTGTTTTTTTTGCCCAAGCACAATCTGAAATGTCCTCCCGTGGCCTCCGATATCACACAGGAGGAACACCACGGAATTACCTACAGACACTCTTCACATTCCCCAGGATTAATGACTGTAGATTTTGGAATCGTGTGCCCTAAATAAGCTTTTTTATGTAAAAATACAGGGTTGGGCAATAGTACGTCCGACTTCGATATGCCGAGTTCTATGATAAAAACTTGATTTAAAAACATAAATAAACTAGACAAAAAAATCTATAACCGAAAATTATTTTCGACTAAACAGGGTGAGCCAAGACGATTCTACAGGGTCAACTAAAATATTTTTTGAAACCACTTTGTGGCCTCCTTCACTCCTGTAGTATTATTGACTCTCTCCCAACCACCTGGATGTAATGATTTTTTTTTGTTGAAATTATGCCATTTATACATGTATATTAAAAAAATCACTAATGTCAAAATTATCCATTTTAAAAAAAATATGTTACAGTTATGATGTGACATCTGTGTGATGATACTCAGCCATTTTCACTTCTTAAAAGTATACAGGGTGGCCAAAAATATATTTTAAATTTACAACTATTTGAACTGAATTTTCTCAATTTTTTCAAATGGAACACCTTTTGGACGATGTGATGTAGAATTGAATAACGAACATTTTTTGTATATACATCCTATGGCTATTTGTAACCATTTTCGATTTATTGAACAATAACTGCGAAATTCAGTTATAAAAATTAAAAATATATATTTTTTTGTAATTCAAGAGAAGATATTATAACAAATGCTCCACATGTCCATTTTGATTGAACACATTTCTATGCGTCTTTGGATTGAGGTTTCTACTGTTCATAAAATTGCCAGAGTGATACTTCTAAAAGCATTTATTATCCTTTCCTTCAAATTTTGGATTGTTGTTGGTATGATGTTTTTATGGGCATCATGTAACACGCTTATTATAATACCTTCTCTTGAAAAATTTGGAAAAAACCCTCATTTTTAATTTTTATTGCTAAATTGTGCAGTTATTGTTCAATAAATTAAAAATGGTTACAAATAGCCATAGGAACGTACGTACAAAAAATATACGTTTTCAATCCTGCATCACATCGTCCAAAAATATACAGGGTATTCCATTTGAAAAAATTGAGAAAATTCAGTTGAAAAAAGTTGTAAATTTAAAAATCCTTTTTGGCCACCCTGTATACTTTTAGGAAGTGAAAATGGCTGTGTCATCACACAGATGTTTCATAACTGGTACTAATATATTTTTTCTTAAAATCGATAGTTGTGATTGTAGTGATATTTTTAATATATAAGTGTAAATGGTATTATAATTTCAACAAACAAAATCATTACATCCAAGTGGTTGGGAGAAAGTCAATAACAATACAGGAGGAAAGGAGGCCACAAAGAAGTTTCAAAAAAATGTTCTGATATACATGGCATTTCACTTTAAAAAAATTTTACTTAACCCTATAGAATCGTCTTGGCGCACCCTGTATATTCGAAAACAATTTCCGGTTATAGACTTTTTTGTCTAGTTACTTATGTTTTTATATCAAGTTTCTAGCTATCATATAACTCGAGATATCGAAGTCGGACGCACTATTGCCTCACCCTGTATAATAAAAAAATCTAAAATACTAGTTCAATGTTAATTTTTAATAAATGAGTGTATTTTCCCTGTCACTGAGAACAGTATAATCGCAATGGTACAGGATAAGGTACATAAAATATGCCCCTCCCCATTTTATTGTTCATTCTAAAAATATTTTATAGCTATACACTTAACAAATTCCATCATAACATGGCATAATACCCATGTTATGATGGAATTTGTTAAATGTATTTAAAATTAAGCTCAAATATAAAATTTAACTAAAAATGCACAGGTTAATTAAAAATGATTTTCGTAAAAGACAGACCATATTTTGATAAATTGACAGAGCTCGTTGAGGCGATTCCAAAAATATGTAACTATAAAATATTTGCTTCAAAAAATAAGGCAGATAGTAACTTAAAAAAAGTATGGTCAAATTTTATAATAGTTCAAGCGAGATTACTTTCATTTAATTTCTCAAATAACAATTTCTATAGAGAATAATGAAATTACAAATAAAATGAAAATAAAATTAAATAAAAAAATAAAGGAAATATATAATTATAAAATTTAATGATTCTGTTAGTAGTACTTTCTTTATTTATGAGGCAAATATGTTACTGATATATATTTTTGAAATCGCCTCAATGGACTCGGAAAACATATTTTTGCTTAAATTATAAAATTGAGTATAGATTTAAAATCTACAAAAAAAAATTCCACAAAAACCACTGAAAAATATTTTTAGAAGTAATGACAAAAATGAGAACATTTTATGTGACTTACCCTGTACATACAAAATAAAATATAATAAATTTATGTTTACGATGACGTTTTTTCCTTTTTTATTGAATATTGCTGCATTAAGTACTCCTAGTGTGAATGGCATCAATTAATTCACTTGGCATATGAATATTGTACTGTTAATGTTCTTACTAGAATACTAGTAATAAACGGGGCCATAAATCACACTGAATACAGGTACAGTTAACCGCGCGACTATACTGTAGAGGGCGCCTGCTCTTTGTATACCAAAATCGGAAAAAGAGTCAGGCAATTAAAAACATTTAGTTGAAATACTTAATTTAAAAAAAATTTTTTTTGGTGGTGTATGTAATTATATTCTATGTCGATATGTTTTTAGTTTTTCAATTTTTCTATTTTGAAATTTTGAAAAATGGTAAGAAAAAAATTTAAATTTTGTTTTCAAAAAATCCCACCCAGTGACACAGATTGAACTTTCATCTATATGTCCTCCAAATTTCATATTTTCCATAATAACGTCACAGTTATCCAACTACAAATTTATGTTTTTCACGGTCGCAGACGGAACTCCATCAATATCAATAATTGCGGATAGTGTATTTTCCATATTATAAAATGCGGAAAATGTTGCATTTCGTTTTCTAAAAGTCGTAATCTTTGTTTCTTTAGTCAGTAGGCTTCAGTCCTAGTTGGGAACCAAGAACTTCTGCGTGTTGTTTTGACAGCCCCAAGTCACGTACAAATCATTCAACATTTTGAGCAATTAAGTGAGGGTCACTATAACTTTCTGGAATATACAAAGGGTCGGCACACTGATTTGGGCTGTCTGAAGAGTCGTTACTATTTCCATTACCTACCAAAACAATATTTTCCAATCTAAAGGCGCAGTTGACACTGGTAAGTTTGATGCATTGTGAGGAACAGATCTTAGGGCTGATGGCAAATTCGGATATTTTATTTTTTGTTTTTCTTTTTTGGAATATTCGTCAGTTTTTGTTACACAAAAATGGTAATCATCGAAATGATTGGTGGGTTCTCACCAATCGATTGGATCTGCAAAAAGGCATGTTTTTTCTTTTCTCTTTCATCCATTTCACTAGTAACACGCTACAACTTACACAACAAACGTGGGGAGCCCATTGCTTGTCTTGATCTCCTACTAAAACTCGCTTGTGATTTTACAAGGAATTCCCCACAAATGTAACAAAACGTGTCAGGTGAGGTTTGGCAACTTCGGCGTGTTTGACTTGTCATTTTTGTCGTAACAGTTTATTAGTGCACTGATGGAGATCTAGGAGTGGATCTTGGGTGAGCCAGGTTAAGAGATACCAGAAAACAAGAGTAGGAAAATGTATTACAACAGTTTTACGATATAGAACATCCGACCAAATATTTACCTCTACCATATAGCGATTAAGCTTGCAATTTAAACAATTAAATATGAGCTCATAAAACTATAATAAGCTAAAGCCTTGATTACTTAAATAATAAATACTAATGTTAACTAAAAGCAAAAGCCCTGATTTCTTATTCAACACACCACTAATTGTCTAAAATGTTACCACAATATATTCAAATAGCTAGTAAAGACATATTTATTACTAAAAACCCAGTAAAGATAAGATATCTGATCCTTTATGCCTAATAACTCATATTGCTATTATATTTTACAGGAACTGCATCGATCGATATAGGAAAAAGTACGCATCAGAAAATTGTGAAAATATAGGGCATTACTAATGGCAGTGTGATCAAAACAACTAAAATAATTACAAGCATCTGGCACTTCCGTTTATTTCCGGTATTTTAAATGGAATACCCTATATGAATATATATAACGTGAACCGAAACACAAATCCTTCGGGGCCGATGCTCGTAGTCCAAAACAATTAATTTATTAACCCCTGCTTTTGCCACTTATATCCGGAACTGCTGCAGGATTTTTTTTAACATATAAAAACTTGAATTATGATGCTATTTATTTAAAAAAAAAATAAAGGTTGAAATTTTAAACAGCAAAAAAAAATAAATGCGAGAAAAATGAACTTGAAGTAAGTTTAAAATAACATCGCAAAAAAATACAGAGGATCAGTGTTAGTTAAATAAAATTAGTAATATCGACTTATAAGTTTCAACCCAGTACGTAAATATTATGATCAGATTGAAATACAATTAAAATTACGGAAATAAATTGGGATATACTTATCAATATTCAGGGTGTATTCTATTCTCGTAGGGGTTCCCACACAAGTTATGTTTAAAATCTATTTTAAATTGTTTAAATTTTTCTTTACACTTTTTCGCGTGTTCACACGGAGAATACGGTTGGATATATTTTAGTTTTAGCTTTTAAAAATTTATAAGTTTAATGTGATACTTTAAAACAAAGTTTTTTTAAATTTTTACTCTACTTTTTCCACTATTTCCGTAACACTTTTCCGTACCGTTCTCTTATTCTTACGCCCCGTCCTTTCACCCCGACGTGGTATCAGTATCTGTCCCCACAGAAACTGCAGTTTGTACAAAACTGTTGTTATACTCTCTGCAGCTCTTGCGGCTCTACTTTGTATGATATTGATAATTTATATTTATGATTTGTATTTAAAATTTCTAGAACTGCATATACAGGGTGGTGTCACATTACTACAGAAAGGATCAGAAATTATATTATAATTAAAACCATTATGCTAATTTTGTCCTCGAGTCAGAAGAAATGCAACTCTGCTTTGGCAAAGACCGACTAAATTCAACAATTCAACATATGACGTATGGACAAATCATGACTGTATTAGTAACTCTTCCACCCCACTCAGCGCTAGCCGATAGAAATAAAAAGAGAGCGGCACTTTTCAAACCTATAGCAAGATTATCGTTTCGTTATCTGTATGGATTTAACTTCTTAACGGTTGATATGATCAGTAGGAAACTAGTTTTATTTTATCGAGAAGGAAATACATTTTTAAAAATATGTTGTGAACATTTACATTGTACACATACATATTTAGTTAACCAGGTTTAAGTTAATGAAACTGAAACTTGTGATTTTATGTTCATATGTTTTTCTCAGTACCTAAATAGGAATTGTTTTAAAATATTTCAAATAAAAAGTTTAGGCCATTTAATAGCAAACAGTTTGAGACCTAAATCGTTAAAATCTGTTTAGAAATGTGAGTGCAATCACCATTTGACCTCCATTCAGAATAAGATTGACGCCTTGTCGTGCATTTTCTTAGTTACAGCGTTTAAATAATAAACATCAACGTTTTGCTTTAGAAAGAAAAGAGGTAGTAACAACCGAACCAAAAAGTTATTGGGTTTAAATGCAGTTAATTTTATTATTTTTGTAATGTTTAAATTCATCTGAAAGTGTTGAAAGTAAATATATTAAATTAAACAGTATAATCGGTACTATTTATTTGCCTGTGTTGCGAGCGTGCTTAACATATTCACTTAAGGGGGCAAAATGCGTTGTAAGATTGTTGTTAGTTTAAAATTGCAGACATTATGACTACTAAACCTATAGCTATATTATATTACTAATAAATTGTGGAGATATACTGTAAATCAGTATCATTATTTTTTATAATTTTTATTGCTGTCCACGCCTATTTAGTAGTGATTAAAATATTTTTTCAGTTTTCGAGATTCTACATCCTCATCGCAGTCGATTTTAAAAAAGTTCTCGAATCCGGAAGAAATATCGGCCAGATTAGCCGTGATAAGCACAACCAACTATATGAAAACAATTTAGTGACAACGTACAAATGTGAAAAATGTTTGTACGACACAAAATGTAAAGATGCTTTTTCAACACACATGCAAACCCATCAAAACCGTTTAGAACAAACTGGGTACATGTGTGAGAGGTGTTCATACCAGACGAACCATAAAATTAACCTCAAACGACACATGCAAATTCACAAAGATCCTTCAGAAGTGAGAGCGTATAAATGCGAAAACTGTTCGTTCGAAACCAGACATAGCGGCAGCATAAAGTTGCATAGGCTGACCCATCAAGATCTTTCAGAGGTAGCAGTGTACAAGTGTGATAGATGTTCATATAAGGCGAAACTTAAAGGTAGTCTTAAAAGGCACATCTTGACCCATAAAAATCCTTCAGAAATAAAGATGTACAGCTGTGAAAAGTGTTCGTTCAAATCCAAATGTAAAGGTACTCTTACCCGACACATGCTGACGCATCCAGGAGTTTCACAGGCAACAGTGTACAAATGTGATAGGTGTTCATTTGAATCAAAACACAAAAATAGCCTTTCTAGACACGTAATGTCTCATCAACATCCACCAAAATCAAAAAAACGTATAAATGTGAAATGTGTTCATTCGAGGCGATAGATCTTAAAAAGCACATGCTAACCCATAAAATCCCTTCACAAATGTACATTTGTGAAAGGTGTTCGTTCCAGACCAATCGCAGAAGTACTCTTACAATGCACATGCTGATTCATCAAGACCTTTCAGAAATAACGGTGTACAAGTGTAATATCTGTTCATTTGAATCAAGACATAAACATAGTCTTGACAGACACATAGTGTCTCATCAAAATCCTTCAGAGTTAACAATGTACAAATGCGATAGGTGTTCATTCCAGTCAAAACATAAAGATAGCCTTAGAGTGCACAGGCTAACTCATCAAGACCGTTCAGAAGCAACTTTGTACAAGTGTGAAATATGTCCATTCGAGTCGAAATATAAATATAGCGTTAAAAAAACACAGACTTACTCATTGAAATCTTTCATAAGTAACATTGTGCAATTAGAAAAGGCGTTGATTTCAGATGAAATAGTGAAAAATCTAGTACGTGGAATTTTTGATTTGCTGGAACTTTTTTGAAGTCTAGAACCGCCCCTGCTTACTTATATAAAGTATATTAACAGGATCAAGTACAGCTCAAGTGATTTGTCTAGCCATTCTTACTCAAACTTAGAGGGTCATGAACAAGTTTGAACATTTCGCAGTCACTAAATTCAGTTCAAAAATATGTACAATGCTCATTTGTAACACAGGGCTCAAATTTTGAATAAAAAATCACGAGCCACAAAATTTTCATTTGTGTCATAACTTAATTTTGTTGACATATTTTCAAATAATGGGACACCGCTCAAGTATGGCTTCCTGAGGTCAAAATGGACCAATTAAATCCAATGTGCTCACGAATTTCTTAATATAAATCTCCAATTGGTATTGCTCGACCTTGAGAAGATGTCCCTCTATAGGGGACCGCCATACTGTGGGCAATCTAGTTACATTGCAATTTATTATTGGTAAAAATTAGTAATTTCGCGTTGCCGCACTGGGTTTCGATTTGTCAATTGTTATCTTTGGACAATTTGTTTCTATGACGTGCTGTGACTGGATTTATTAATTTATTGTACTTTTTGCCTGATTTGTCAGTGTTATTAGATTTGTTCTGTATTTATTAGTTTTTGAGTGGCATTTTGTGGTTATTGTTTAGTGTAGAACTTCTCTGTGCGCTTAATTAAAAAATGCATTGTTTGGTTCCTGGTTGCGAAAGTTCCACTAAAAAAAGAAAAAGGTGTAACGTTCATTTGTTAGTCTAGTAGTATTCAAACACCAATAGGTTTTCTTTAAAAGCTGATTAGTTTTGTAATTTTTTTATAATATAACATTTTTAAACGACAGTATGTTGCTGGAAAAATAAACCTCTGTGCTTGTGACTTTACGTTAAAAAATTAGTCAGAGGGTGCTTTTTTGACAACTAATATGAGACAAAAATAATAGTATAATTCCCTAACATTTCGGAAAACGAATCTGTTTCCTTATTCAAAGTTAGAATATGTCGAGCGTGAAATCGACATATATTATTTGTTTATGTAATATCCATAGATACTTACATAAAACTGTTGTACTTAAAAAATTCTACTATATTAATTTTGTTCAATTCTTTTAACATCGGTTAACACGTTGTACCAAAATCTACAGAGCAATGGGATAAAATTTTTCTTCATTCAATAATATTATTGCCGATTCCTTAATTTTTCTGTTTTTACTGTCCACTTCTTTCATTAAAATTTTTTCTATGTCCATTTTCCCAAGCATGTTCGCAAATTTTAGATTTTTTAATTTCACCCTTTCTAATACAACTTTTATTCTCATCCAACCTTACATAATTAAATAACTTTGAAAAAGGAAACAGATTCGTTTTCCGAAACGTTAGGGAATTATATTATTATTTTTATGTCTCATATTAGTTGTCAAAAAACAAGGTTAAGTTTAATCGTCTTGGTCAAAAAACACCCTCTGACTAATCTTTTGACATAAAGTTACAAACGCAGATGTTCATTTTTCCAGTAACGTACTGGGTAACTATATTTTTTATATAAGAAGATTATTCATGTGGTAGTAGTTCAAAAAGAAGAACTTTTTAACTTTTTACTTTTTTTTCAACAATTGTCTCAATTTAAACTAAGTAAAGTAACTTTATAGTGCATCAAAAGTAAACTGTGCTAAAGTTTTGAACATGAAAACACAGTTATTATAAATGTTTCGTCCGTGACTGGTATATTTTCTTCTAATTTGTAACCCATTTCGTCACAAAATTATTGGGAAATGTTTCCATATCAAATTATACTTACCATAGTAGTTTTACATGCATTTTCTTTAGTTTGTATGATAATTTTTTCCATTGACACTGAACAAAATCGTTTTTGGTTCATTTTTTTAAATTTAAGGCAAAACTGATGACAGATGTCAAAACCAGAAAACACGTCAATGTGCAAAAACAAATTACCATAAAATATTCTCAGTAGTATAATATAATTAGATTATTCTCACTATAATAACAATATAATTGGAAAAAATTAAACAGTTGATCAGTAATATTGCTAAATGATTGGAAAATAAAAACATTAAAAAAAAAAATAATCACGAAAAGACTAACGTGTGTGATAAACACGATTTAAATATCCGCGGTTTCATAACCTGTAATTGGTTAATAGGTAGCCAATATAAATTGCCCACAGTATGGCAGCCTACATGAAGGGGACATTTTATTAGTATTGTATCAGAGATCCAGATTATATTAAGAAATTCGTGAATGTGCTTTATTAAAAAATGCTTTTCTTAAAACTGGCATAATTCTTGAAAACTCGTGTCGACTTTTCATAAGTATACCTTTTTTCTTAAAATTGTAAAACCATTTCTGTGTAGAAAACTTTTTCTAGATTAATTTTGTACTCTCATGTTTTTGCTGGAGTTTGAAATTAACAAGAACATTTATAGAAACCGCAATTTTGTACCTTTTGGTGACCATGTTGGAAAGCCTAATGATTTGTTGAACTCAGAAGTGGTTTATGTGACTTAATATACAGAGTCTTCATAAATGACCGTAAGCCACGTGACCACAAAATTAGGCAACCAGATGTACATTGCAGAATTTAGGTTTTTGCAGGGCCCGCTAGTGATTTATTATCTAAGGCCACGTTTTCAATATCTTTCCGACAGTACGTAATAATTTTTTTGTATTCTTAACATGTAAAGTTTGTTCTTAAAATTTGTAAAAAGCAGATGTAAAACAATAATTATTATATAAAATGTTTAACGTAGTATAATCATAATGAATATTTGAAACTCATTAAAATTAATATGAAGTTTTCTTTAAAAACCTGATACGAGTCCTTAAATATACCCCAACTGAGTTTATTTTTACCTATTTGACGTTATAATCTATCTTTAAATTTATGTCATTAGATTACTTTTTTTTCTTGTTAAAATTTAGTGAACATAAAATATTTTTGTACTGATTAGTATTAGCAAAGATTATTTACCTAATATACTAATATTGGTCATTAATATAAAATTTTTGTTGCATTTGACTCTTAACTAGAAACTAGAACGTCAGTAGACCTAATCTAGAAATTTTCTGCTCATGTAATACCAACCGGTGTATACTTAGTTGCCTAATGTTGTGGTCATGTAGCTTACGTTCATTCATGAGGGCTCTGTAGCTCTAAACCCAGAAAATATATCCTTTTTAGATCATATACAGAGTGGTTCAGTTTCCAAGGCGGAAACTTCATGAATATGCAGAAAATATAAAAATAATAGGAGTTTCCTCCACATAATCGAAAATGCACCGTAACTTAGTGTAGAAGTTCAGAACTGTTTGGTAGAGGACAGAAGACCCGCAGAGAGAATGTGATGCCTGCATTATATTCACATTTAAGCGTAAATGAAATAAATGAATTAGTGAATGGCAAATTTTTTTGGTCGTTTGCATCCGCACCTATTCATTGGGAAAGATATTATATTCCTAGTATATGGTTTCTCAGAAAGCTGGCGACTTATTGGCAATACTCTCTCTTGCCGCCAGGACCTTAGCCGACTTGACAGAAAAAAAGTTTATAATTATAATATTAATGTTTTCCTAGAGGAAAAACCATAAGTTATTTTTCTTTTAAATGTATTTTTATTTTTTTTTATAAGTTGATTATTTTTTAAAATATGTTTTAATATTTGTATAATTATTTTTTTTTATTTATTTTATTTTTTATTTTTTTTTTTAATCATACTTGAGTATTGTACTACTGTCTGGTTCTATCCAATGTAAAATTGGCAAAGGAATGAATAAAGTTTATTATTTTAATATCTTAGGGGGAAAAAAAGCTGTTATTTTATTTTCAAATTTGGCACACCACGTTTCTATGTAAATCTGCTTCAAGTCAAAAATAGTAGCAGAAAACCAAAACCAATTTTTCGAAAATCTGAAATGTTCTTAAATTTTACTGATAATTCTGAAAAAGTTACTTTTACTTTAGCTAAATTCATGAAAGATCTGATTGAATTCTGAAAAAGTATTCTAGAAGAGTCCAAAAACTTGTAAAAATGCAGTTTTAAAATGATTAGTAAGTTTTACATAGATCTTTTCAAATGTTTCAGAATTTTTAGACTTACTCATTCCTGGATTGTTTTCAGAACACTGCAAGACTAAATTAGATTATTGGCAAACTATTTCACCAGGGCACAGTTAATACAATCCTCTGTATCCCTGAAGGTACCTTGTGTAGGAGAGGGCTACATATTTAGGAGACAATGGACACACCCACAATGTTCGAGTATGCTAGGATTAATTTCTGCTTTAATAAAAATATCCTAGCTCATCGACTGGTGATCGAGCCCGGGACTCCAGGGTGAGAGACAAGTGTCCTTAATACTCGACCACGAAGCCGCAGTGCAACTATTGCAACAAATGTATAAGTTATATTTAGACAATATTGAAAATAACATGCAATCCAATCCTAACAATTTTTTTGGACTTTTATTAATTCAAAAAAAAATTCATCATCCATTCCGTCATCGCTAATTTACGAGAATCAAATGATTGAAGACCCACAAGTAATAGTTGATAGTTTTGCGGACTTTTTCTCTAAATCCTTTACGTCCCCTACACTCAAATCGCAAATCTATAAAGAAAACTAAAGCCACAATGACCATGGGTCTTGATTTAATTCCGTCATTTCTATTAAGATTGTTCAACTGTATTTGCCAAAGCCCTTCTAACAATTTTCAATTTAATTCTCAGTACTTCGAGAATTCCTCAAAAATAGAAAAATTCACGCGTGTGTCCAGTGTACAAAAAGGGGGAAAAGAGTGACATAACGAACTATAGGACCATCACTATTATTTGTAACTTCGAGAAAATGTTTGAAATTTTTCTTCACGATTCTATGTACACTCACGTATCTGGCTTAATATCTATTGATCAGCATGGCTTTATGAAGGGTCAATCTACAGTAACGAACCCTGTGTGCAAAACACAATTTCCTTGCGAAGGTCTTAATCGAGGGGGTCAGGTAGATACTAACTACACAGACTTTTCTAAGGCTTTTGACAGGATTGACCACGGTGCTTTGATTACTAAACTTCACCAATTTGGTCTCTCAAAATCGTTCCTTCTTTTAATACAGTCATATCGAAAATCGACATCAATTTGTTCAGTACCGTAAATCGAATAGTTTCTTGCAAAGATCTGGCGTGCCACAGGGGTCGATACTCGGACCGCTCTTCTTTGTAATGTACATTAATGATATTTTTGAAAGCTTGGATACTAATGTCCACTTCCTCTTATATGCAGACGATCTAAAAATGTACCAATTTATTGATAATGTCCATGATTGTCAAATTCTGCAAAAAACCTTGTAAAGTATCAATTCCTGATGCGTCAACAACTATCTACCCCTCAATGCTAGCCAGTGTAATGTCATGTCATTTGGCCGGAAGAAAAATCTGTATGTGTACAATTATAATATCGATAATGTTGTTTTACAAAGACCTGATATTATTAAAGACCTTGGCGTATATTTTGATGCTAAATTGCATTCAATAGGTACGTCGAAATGGTAAATACTTCTACTTTTAAGAGTCATGACTTTGTAATGAGGAACTGCAAAGATTTTAAAAATGTCAACACTCGTCGTTTCCTCTATGTAACATTTGTTAGATTTCGCCTTGAATATGCTTCAGTTGTGTGGAACTCAATTTATAATGTCAATATCAATATATTACAATTAAAGAATATTTAGCGTAAGTTTTTAAAATCTGCAGTGTACACTCTTGAGGGCACATATTCATCTATTGGATTTCCACAAAATATATTGTTAGAAAAATTTAACTTGCCAAGTCTTACAAAACGAAGAATATTTCAATGAATGATTTTTCTATATAAAATTGTTAATGATGGTCTGGATTGTATTAATTTATTAAATCAAATAAATTATAAAGTACCTAGAATATCTGCTCGCCATAACAACTTATTTATTTCCACATACCAAGAACTAATATTCTCTTGGTCTCCCCAATATACCAAATATATGTCAACTATGCTAAAATCGAAGATTGTGTTGATATATTTTTCTGCAATGAAATGTAATTAAAAACTCTGTTTTGCACCCTGATGTTTTGTAATCTACTGTATTCTTTGTTTATCTGTATGTATATGTACAAGTGTATATTTATATGTGTATATACAATTCTATATGTTTTATTCGTATATATTATATATTTAATTAAGAAATTTTTTTTAACACTCAAAATTGTATACTGTGTATTTATCTATACATAATTTCAATGTACCTAATCCTGTAATTGGGTTCCTACCTATTGGATTTTGTATTAAATAAATAAAATAAAAATAAAATGTATGTATTTTGAGATTAATTGTGTTGTTACTTCGTCATTGTAACTCATGCTGTTTATTCACGAGGAATATGCAGATTGTTATGGATTCTGTGACGGAAGTACTGTCGCAACAGTTCGTCAGTATCAAAGACGTTTCCCAAATAGGAGACTTTCAGATTCTCGCGATTTCATTAGAACACATCACCGTGTTCGCAACTTTGACTTGCGTGTGAATAATGAACAGAACATACATCGTATAAATAATAATTACATTTTTCCTTATAACTAGAGAACGGCTTTAGATATTTAAATTCTGTAAAGTGATTGGTTGCTTGTCTGGTGGCGGAGAGTTTCAGCCCCTTTACCTAGTGCCTAGCGCGATTCCTTATAACTAGAGAACAGCTAGAGATATCAAAATTCTGTAAAATGTTTTGACTGGTTTCTCTAGCTACCCTCCTGTCAGACCCGTATCTAATGACCTTCTGTTTTGGTCTGGGACATTGTAAGGGTAGGGAAAACCGTTCTTGAGAAAATGATAAGGACTTTTTATAGAAAATACACCTAGCATATTGTTGTTTATAAGGTTATTATTTATCTTATTTTTTTGGTGTCGAAGACACAACATTAAGATTAGATTTTATTTGTTTGTTTATAACTATGCAGGAAAATGTGTTTTTTTTTTTGTTTTTATTATTTACTAACTAAATTTACATTCGGGGTGGGGTGACAGTCTATATTTTGTGCACCGCAGCAACATCGGGTTTCAGCTAATAGTTTGCACTGGGAACCCTCGCTACGTCATCAGGAGATGAGTAAATTTTATGTTGGGAGAAAATCCTCATGCGTTGATTATGATTTGGGGGTTATAATGTGGAAGAACCAAAATTTTTTTTTTTTTTTTTTTTTTTTTTTTTTCCCGTTCCTATTAATGAGGATTTGCCCATTAATTTTCGATACGAAAGTTTTAAGAGAATGGTTACATACAAATCACTGCAGGAGAAGGAATAAGTTATTAGACTTTTATGCTTGGTGATATTTAAACGAAAAGATTTATACCACTCCAGCGCTAATAAGAGTTGAATTAGTTTTAAGAACTGAGTAAGCTTGTAATGAGATGCGACAAAATCTATTTCAAATACTTGCCGCCGTTAATTCAATGAATTGGCGGTGTCGGAAATAGATTGAGTGGATTGCAGTTTGAGCTGTTTCGTTCAAAAATTTTATTTTTTTCTTGTGGATTGAGCCTATATGTGATACCAATTAAAGAACGCGACGTACACTCTACTTCTCTCATGGTGGTGTAGAAATAAGTATTTTCCATCAAAATACCTGCGATACTTGCTATTGTCATTTGTTTTGCAGCTAGCTGATGCTCTCTTTTAAGACGATGATCTGAAAAGTTTGCACAAAATATTTTAACTACAAATATATCGGAAGCAACTCGTTCTATCAAAAATTTACGGAAACACTATTTTCTTCAGAATTCCACGGGCAATTTAGTAGTTTAATACTTTTTCAAAATTATCCAGTGGCATACAATATATTTCTAGAAAAATTGTATGTAATCTTCCCTTATCTACTCCAATGGCTTTCTGTTACTTTTTTTACTTGAACTGTAAATGCGAATTTACATAGAAAGGTGATGTGCCAATTTTGAAAATGATAGATTTTGTGTTCCCTTAGATATTAAATTATAAACTTTTTTTTTTCTGAAATTTCTACACCTTTATCTAAGTGTGTGGTGCATTTTTTTCGAATTCGAAACTCCAATTATTTTTATAAATTCTACACAATTTTGAAGTTTTCGCCTTGGAAACTGGACCACTCTGTAGAAGTCAAACTAGAAAATTCAGAATATATATAAAAAAATTACACATTTCCTTTTTCTGAATTTTATCTTGCCCGAGCAATAAATAACCCTTTTAATAAATTTAGTAGTGATTGATCATCTTTTCCAGTTCTCAAGATTCTTCTTCCTCATCAGAAAACATTTTAACAGATACATATGATCGTGAAAGATCTAGTAGCCAGAGGAGTCTCGACATACACAGCAAAATCTGTAAAAGCACTTCAAGGATAAAAATTGTAAAATATGAAAGGTGTTCATCCAAGACAAAACATAATGCCAGTCTTAAAGTACACATGCTGACCCATAAAAGCCCCTCAGAAATAAAAATTTACAATTGTGGAATCTGTTCATTCGAGACGAAATATGTAAATAGTCTCAAATTGCACAGGAAGGCCCATCAAAACCATTTAGAAGTAAAACTGTTTAAATGTAAAAAGTGTCCTTTCGTGACAAAACGTAAATATGTCCTTAAAACTCACATGCTGACTCACCAACATCTTTCACCAATAACATACAAATGTGAAAGCTGTACCTTCGAGACAAAATATAAACATAGCCTTAGAAATCACATGCTAACCCATCAAGACTTATCAGATGTAACATTGTACAGGTGTGAAATGTGTTTTTACAACTCCAGTAAGAGATGTTCATATGAGACAAAAGATAAGTGTAATCTTAGACTACACATGTTAAGTCATAGAAGCTTATTAAACAATAAAACGTACAAGTGTAAAAGGTGTTCGTACAAGGCATTTTCTCATCAAATTCTTAAGAAACACAAGGAAGTTCATCAAAATCCGATGTATAAATGTGATAAGTATTCATTGGAGACCAAGTACAAAAGTAATCTTAAAGTGCACATGCTAACGCATCAAGATCGATCAGAATCGATAGTGTACAAATGTGAAAAGTGTTTATTCAGGTCAAAGTATAAAAGTAATCTTACACACCACAAGTTGATTCATTCATAGATTCTTTAAAAAATATGTGGTGTATAAAGTGAAAATTGTTTCTCGATTCAAAATATAGTTTTAAAATGAACTGTATGCCCTGTTAACTATTTTCCGAGTAATGTAATAGGTAATGTACAAAGTGAAAGGTTTGTTTTTGAAAATAAAAGGTAAGATAACCTTAATAACGTGTCTGTAGAATAGAACTGTGATAGATACTTTTAAAATGCATCTTGGTTACGTACGTTTAGAAATACCCCAGTCAACCAAATCTTGTACCTATTATATATGCATTAGATAATACACGTTCCTCAGTAAGTAACAATTATGTCAAATGCAGAGTCCATCTAGTGTACCACCTCTGACTAATGTCAACACTAAAAAGTCTTATTGTTATACGGTATCTTCGCAAGTTTGTTACTTCACTGTTTCCAAATATTTATAAAAAACAATCATAGCTATTATAAATGTATTATAAGCTCTGTGTAAATTAGTCCAATAACATGTACCTAGGTCCATCAACGTTTTATTTTTATTTATACAAGGTGAGGCAATAGTCCGTTCCGACTTTGATATGTCGAGTTCTATAATAGCTAGAAACTTGATTTAAAAACATAAATAAACTAGACAAAAAAGGTCCATAACCGGAAATTATTTTTTGAATATACAGATTCTACAGGGTAACTAACTTTTTAAATGAATGCCATTTTTTAAATATTAAATGATCTGTATTATTATTGACTCTCTCCCAATCACTTGAATGTAATGATTTTTTTGTTGAAATTATGCCATTTACACGTGTATATTAAAAAAATCAGTAGTCGCAATTATCGATTTTAAGAAAAAATATGTTAGTACTAGTTATGAAACATCTGTGATACTGATGAGTGATGACACTCTGGCATTTTCACTTCCAAAAGTATACAGGGTCGCCAAAAATAATTTTATAATTTACACAACTATTTGAACTGAATTTTCTCCATTTTTTCAAATGGAACATCCTGTAGACTTTTGGACGATGTGATGTAGAATTGAAAAACGGCTATTTGTAACAATTTTCGATTTCTTCAACAATAACTGCAAAAACAATAAAAATTAAAAATAATTTTTTTTGTAATTCAATAGAAGATATAAAAGTGCCCCACATGTTGCCCATTTTGATTGATACATATTTCTGTGCATCTTTGGAATGAGGTTTCTACTGTTCTTAAAATTGCCGAAGTGATACTTCTAAAAGCATTTATTATCCTTTCCTTCAAATTTTGGATTATTGTTGGTGTGATGTTTTTATGGACATCATGTAACACGCTTATTATAACAACTGCTCTTGAATTAAGGTAAAGTGGGGTAAGTGTGACCCAAAATTTTATTAGTTCACCATTAACAGCAAATGTGTCAGGTATTGTTAATGTTTTAGATTTGAATTTTTAATAACTTTATTCTTACGGTATTTGATAAATGTGCTTACAATTTTAAGAGTATATCTTTATTTTTCTAAGACTGACATATATATTTTTAAAATGATGCTTATGGTACACACTTCCCCGGTCACCTGGGTAAGGAGTGTCGTTCGATGTACATTTTACTTGTGTTAATATTAAGCTAAGATACGAGGTAAGTGTGTCTAGTTTAAATATGTAGCAGCACATTACTTTTGAAATTTTTAAAATATACAAAATGTCTACTGGACTTTTAGTTTAAGAAAGTCTAATGCTTCAACAAAGTATATGTTGTCAATCTAATAAATCTACATTTTTATGCATATCTGAATCAATTTTAAAACGTTTGGTAATAAAATAAAGTGATAGGTAACTAATATTTTTTATTAGGAGTATAATATATATATATATATATATATATATATATATATATATATATATAAAATATATAATATATATATATATATATATATTATTACATATTATAGCTGGCAAAAGAAACTTCAAAACCGAAAATGTGTACTATAAGACACTCTTACCTCCTACTTTATACCCATACAGCACAAGGACGTCCAGTAGAAATCCACTGGATGTACATCATGGACCTGATGGATGTACGACGGATATCCATCTGAATACCAAAAGTAAAAGAGAGAATTGTTGAGTGTCAAATTGAATGTGTGTGTGCTTATAATAAACTATTCAATGTAGTTGTACTATGTATGTATAAAACTAATTTAGGAAGTTTTAACAATTTTATGGAAAGAGCAATAGAAATTCTTGATGAACTTGTTAATAAATTTAAATATCATAAATTTATTGTCGCTGCAGATTTTAATATTAATTTATTACAGAATAATTATCATACTCAAACTTTTCTAGATCAATTAAGTAGTTATAATCTGACTCAAACTATCTTTCAACCTACTATAGAGTTACAAAAAAACAAGTTCTCTCCTGGACAATATTTTTATTAACTTTGTAACTGTTGAATATTGTCAAATAGTGAACTCTGCACTTCAGATCACTTTGCTCAGATATTATGCATTAAAAAACCTCAAAAAACCAAAAGCCAAATCTCACTAAAACCAAAATTTTCTTTTGTAGAGACATACAATTTCGACACTTTATTCTTCAAATTGATTGGAATATAATATATAATCTAAATAATGCTGACAAGGCATAGTGTTTTCATTGATAAACTAATCCAGATCTACAGAATTATATTTGTCCCCAAAAAGTGAATCAAATCAAAAACTTCACATCAGTGGATCACGAATGGTATAAAAATTTCCTGTGCAAAAAAGCGGGTTTTACATAAACAGAAGTTAGATGGACAGTTAAATAATGATGCCTATAACAAATATTGTAAGATTTTAAAAAAGTTTTCTGAAATCGAAACAATTATCAAATTCAAAAGTACATAATAAACTCTGAAAATAAAACAAAAGTTACATGGACATTAATCAAAAAAATTACAAACGGTAGTGAAAAACAGACATCGATAATTGAAAATTTTTGTAACAAAAATCTTTATTCTAATGCAATTCTGGATGGCGCTAATAGTTATTTTATAAATACAGGAAACTTTTTCTTAAATCCAACTGATCCAAAGGAAATAATACAGTGCATTAATTCTCTGAAAAATAAAAAATCTGTTGGTGAGGATCTGATTCCAGTCTTAAAAGAGGTTGCAAATCTGATATATCCCTTGTGCTATATAATAAATTTGTTTTTTCAACTGGAGTGTTTCCATAGAGATTAAAAATTGCACATATAAAACCAATATACAAAAAAAGGTTCTAAAGATGATATAGCCAATTACAGACCAATATCCCTGCTGTTAAATATTTACAACATTTTACGGACATCGTGATCTTAACATCCAATGATACATCATAGGGGTTTTCGATAATTGGAGCGGTATATACCGGTACTCATTCTGTCTCTCACATATCTCACTTTAATGACTGAGATATCATCACATACCGGTATACACCGCTCCAATTTTCGTAAACCCCTCATAAGACTGAATGCTACAAATACAATCCTAGGTATATGAATACAATGCAATAATACTAATTGTTATAGGTTAAAAACTAAACCGATAGACCGAAATATCAAGAATGTTTCAAAGCAGCTTTTTTTATTTAATGGGAAGTCTACGTACATAAGAACTATCGTAGGTATATAGGGATAATTATTTTCAGATTTGGTCCGTATGATGTCGAATTTAGGTCCACGTGTGTACTGTGTATATTTGGTACTTGATGGGAATGTACATATCGTACATATGCCGGTTAGGTGTATGTCGTATTTCACACTCATATGACATAGGTACCTGAATAGATGTTAAACATACATCAAATATACCTATGAACATGTATGTTATATGAACCTATATGTGGGTCGTTTTCTAGTCGGTAGTACACTATTGGCACAGAAACCAGAAAGCATTCTGCTTATATAACACAATTATATTCAAAATATGATCAAAGTACAATTCTAAAAGTATATACTCATGCAAAGTATATGCGAATTCATATACTTTCTCCAATGAATTTACAACTTATTAGATGCAATTCAGTTGCAAATGTTTCCATTTTTTTGGTACCCAGTATAATCTTTATACGTATATGTAGCGCATGTAAAACGTAATAAAAATGTATAGAATTTGCATAAGAATAGTACTACATTACAGATTATGTTTAGTATATGATTAGTACTTACGTTTAAGTGTATCAAATATCCACGAGCATAGTATATTAATCTGATTTGTACATTACATGTGAAAACACAATATAAGTTGTAATTACATGATACCTACGAATATTTTTGTGATTTTTTGGATGTTGTGAAGGAGAAGGTTGGAGGCTAAGAGACAGTAATAATAATAATTGTAGCTAAAGAGATAGACATTTATTTAAAAATATAGAATTAAAAAAAATAAAAACTTTAAACAGTGCACGTAGCCTATCAGTGCTATAAAACTGTAAAAAAATATAACAAAGCAGTACCTACACTATCAAATAGAATACAAGAAAAATATCAATTCCTTTTGCCCAGGGGCTTTCAAAAGCCAATATAAATCTGCTCTCCATATATAGTGAAAAGCGTGCTTACAGATTTACACTTGCTAGACCTTTGAACCTTAAGAAAACATTTGCAAAGTACTCACCTTTTATTTGTTAAAAAGTTTGGAAATGAAAATGAAAAATCTGGATACCGAGAAACAGCTGAGAATTGCAATCTGTTAAATGTCAAATCAAAAATCAAATTACCTACTAGTCCTATCATCCATAGAATAATTTACAGAGCTATCATCTGTGAAGTCGATCTATTCGTTGAGTAGCATAAATAAAATACACATTCGTACAATTTGGTCTCAAATCCACTTACCTTACTTGCAGTAACTGTATCATCTTTATGATGTTATTAATGTAATATTTACACTTGATGACTGAATTTATTTCATTCAACTTATTTCTTATTACAATCTATATACGTTACATTTCGTATGACTAACTTATGCAACCCATTATACCTAACTGTCATATTTATTACATATCACACATCTCCCTCTTTACAATACAGTATGTACTTAGTCTACAAAATCTTCATACCTTCTTGGTTTTTCCACCATTCTTCCACTTCTTGTCTTTTTCACTTCACTGTTCTTATCACACCTATTTTCTACCCTGTCTTTTACAATTCTTTCGTTATTCTCTATTTGACTACTACTCTCATTCTCTAACCCATCATTATAACCTATGTCTATTTCATTACGAACAAGTTGCATTAGAAGCTGAGACTTTCGTAAATAGTAAGAATTTCTCCCTAAGACAGATCCTGTGTTATCTTGAATAACATACGATGTTAGTTCTACACATTTTCTTATTACCCTTGCAGGTACCCACTCTTTATTTGTCTGTTCTGTTCTATTTACTACTTATCACCCCTTTGAAATGAATTCCTACTTTTGGCTGTTCTGTCATAGATTAGATTACTTTAGCTTTTTCCTGCTTATTTTCTAAATTTCTTTTTACATTAACTACTTTTGGCTTTAAATGTTCGTTGGATATTGTAAGGTAGGTAGTCTTTAAAACTCTTGAATTTTATAATTCAGATGGTCAGACTCTTAATCCACATAAAGGTGTAACTCTATACTCTAATAGATATTCTAAAATATCCTCTCCTAACTCAGCACTTTTCTTTAACATTGACTTGCAAATACCTACTGCTTTTTCACTGCTTTTCAGATACCTTGGACTTGAGAAGATTACTTGCATGTTAATGCTTTTTGCATAATTTTTAAATAATAAACTATTATACGGATTATTGTCTGATATTAATTTCTTCGGATAACCATGTACTGAAAAAATTTCTTTTAAATAACCTATAATTTCTTGCATATTTTTAGACTAACTTTTTTAACTCTATTCACTGTTATGTTGAATAAAATAATTTAGAAGTTGTATTATTATTTATTCTTAGAACATAGAATATAAAAGATAGAAAATACATAAAAACACTAGCAGTGCGTGATCTTGTGCCGTGATCTTGTGCTGCATAAGAAACGACAGTACTTGAAAGACTACTTGTGACGTCACTTCCTATTTCGCACTCAATCCGTAGTACCAACCTTCGATCATAATGATCGAAGGTACCAATCTACAGTGGTTGACAGGTTTGCATTCCTACTTTGTTTAAATTCTTGATTCTAACATCCACTTGCTATAATAATCTACAAGAACTAAATATAACACACCTTTAAATTCCAAAATATCAGACCCAACTTTTTCAAATGGTAAATAAGGAATTTCATGTGGTATTAATTGTTCTTTTACATTAGACTTGGAAAATTTTTCACAAGTTTTACATCTACTAATAAATTTCTCAATACCACATGTTATTTCTGGCCAGTACAATATATTTCTTGCCCTCGATTTTGTTTTTTTCAATTCCAAAATGTCCCTTGATTTAACATATAATTTCTTAATTTATATGGTATGACAATTTTATTATTAAATATTACTCCATTTTTTACATATAAATTAATTTTGCATTTAAAATAATGTTTGACTTCTGAACTAACCTCTATTTTATGATCAGGCCAACCTAGTTGCAAAATTCTTTAGAGAGTTGTTGAGCAGCCAATTGTGAAATACCGTAACGTTATTTTGACATCTACGCGTGCGCAATTTCAATTAGGAAATGCGGTAACGTTAATAACGGTAACGGTCTGCGTTAATTGCGGAGGGATAAAATAGACGTAGTATATGTACCTTAACGTTATCGTTATAGACATCGTTCTGTTGTCGATCCCTATGATTGATAATAATCCGAATAGTATTATCCATATTGTAATAATATATAATATATAGGTGTAATATTCACTATATAAGTTTTATGCACTAACCCAAACAATGAAAGTACAAAACTAGGGTTAGGTTAGGCTGTCAAAGATAACGAATAACGATTGCTCATTAAGTAACTAGAGAGTTATCGCAAATTAACCATAACGAATACGGTATGCGTTATCCGTTAACGTTATTTAAATAACGTACTAATTTAGCGTTTTGCCAAAAAAGAGTTATCGCACGCAGAATACGAACGAAACATGAAACGTAATTTCTAACCTATAAGTGCTGTAAAATCTATTTATCAAATTTAAAATACTTTATACAAAAGTCAATAAAACGACAATATAGGTTAAGTTATCACCAAACAAACTGTCATTTGTGAAAATGAACTTCCCTGAAGCTAGACCCGAGGCCAACCGAGAGTTAACGTGGACGTAAAAGACCTACGATATTGTTCGTAGATAAGGGAGTACGTTAAGCTAGATAACGTTTAGCGGAACCCATAACAAATATGCGCATGCTTAAATGTCAAAATAACGCACCAGAAAATACGGTATATACCTGCGATAACTCTCTACTGTTCAACAAGTCCCTTTTTGGAAACACGTTATTTGTAGATACGTATTGAAATAAAGTTAACGTATCTTCATAACGTTACGTTATTTTGGATGCTCAACAACTCTTTTTTACTTTATTCAAAACAATAGTGTTATCTTAAACAATTCTACTTCTTCCTCTTCTTAGTAATAATAATAATACCTTGACAAAAGCTTTCTTGAGAAGATGTGAAAGTGTGGTTAAGTGAATTTCCTTTTAACATCTGGAAAGTTAAAAGTAATCAAGCTCAAGAATCTACTCATAATATATTTTTTTAATTATCAGTGACAGTAATGACATAATATTAATCAAAATGAATGGCAAAAATAGAAGAACGTGTAAGTTTTGTCAGAAAACAGTATGCAACAATGAGGTTAATATAACAGAACAAATGATGAGACAAATGTTGGATGCGCTATTTGTGAAACGGGTAAGTTTTAAAATAACAAGTACCTAAAGTAGATTAAATATTAAATATCACAGGTAACACATAGCCTTGTTTAGGCCCGGTATATCCATCTTCTGGTTGAGTGGTTGTTAGTTACCAAACAGATTTATATTAATTATTACATCTCTACTTTAGCAAAAAACTGATCACAGCGAAATATATACCCATATGGAATAATTGTTCTACAAAAATAGATAAATAGTAACTATTATTTTACTGATCCTTTATTACACTATGTCACCTCCAAACTACTCATATCTTGTATTTTTTGTTTACGATTTAGTACTTAACTATAATTTTTTTTTAACTCGTAAAATATCCGAGTTTGTTAACAAATTAAATATATGGCATATAAATTTTACTATTTCAGAGTTTGGATATAGATGAAGATTCTGTGATGTGCAATGAATGTGCATTAAAACTTCAGAATGCCATTGAATTTAAAACAACTTGCCTTAACACAGAGAACAAAATATTGCCTTTTATTTACTCTGGTGAAAATGTTACTTTGGTTTTAAAAAAGGCATATTTAAAAGAAAATGAAACTGTAGATGTCACTGCAAACCCGAAAATATGTCGATTTTGTATGAAAGTTACCAAGAGTGGATGTTACACTTATTTGCACGAGAAGAAGGAAAATGTATTTTTTAGTAGAAATGGCCCAGAAATATATTCCAGAATTGGTAAGTTACAATTTTACATACCGACAGAGCCAAGGTGTCGGCACAGTACTAACTCAAGGTACGCTTGTTTAACCGGTGCAGGTTTTGCGCTACTTATTCACCCTAGCTCCAGAAAAATTTTGAAAAAATTTTCTGGCATGATTGGATGTTTGTGATTGTAAGGTGAAGTGTAAGTTTTTTGTTTAAAATATGAGAAATATATATATATATATATATATATATATATATATATATATATATATATATATATATATATATATATATATATATATATATATATATATATATATATATATATATATATATATATATATATATATATATATGTATGTATGTATATTTTTTAGATTTTTCGTTCGTATGTGTGTTGTCATTGTAAAATTTATTTATTCGTTTTCTGAATATGGCGTTAATGAATGTATTGAGGTAATTGTTATTTGTGAGTGCGCCTTTGGCTTTATTTATTGCGTCTTGTCTATATTCGAGGTCTGAAAGTGTGATAGTTCTATCTGCTAGCCCTATGACTACACTTTTTTGGCAACTAGGATGGTTTCACGTAAAATTTGTATATCTTACTGACCATGGTTTTTTGGTACCATTGTGTTCTGATTGTGTTATTTGTTTTGTTAGAGTGATATCCAGAAACTTAAACTTTCTGAATCTCACTAACAAAAACGAACAACACAATCAGAACACAATGGTTTACCAAGAACACATGGTCAGAAAGATATATAAATTTTACGTCAAACCATCCTATTTTTAAAAAAAAAAGTGTAGTCATAGGGCTAGCAGACAGAGCTATCACACTTTCAGACCTGGAATATAGACAATATGCAAAATAATCCAAAGGTGCACTCACAAAAAAGCAATTACACCAATACATTCATTAACGCCATATTCAAAAAACGAATAAATAAATTTTACAATGACAACACACAGGAACGAAAATCTATAAATAACAGCCCTCAACCAAACTATATATCTATACCATATACAAAAGGACTGTCCGAGCAAATACGAAAAAGTTAAAAAAACACAACATTAAAGTCAGCCATAAAGGACACAATCTACTTAAGTCCAACTACAGTAAATTAAAAAAGTAGAGTACCCAATTAAAAAAACTCATATGAAAAGTGCAGCAAAGTATATATAGGACAAACTGCTCAACGTTTAGAAAAAAAGAATTCAGGCACATAAATATGATAAAATTAATAAAGCGACAAGAAAAGAAAAATTCTCGAAATGACAGAAATAAAAAAAATCCAAACAGTAAATGACAAAACAGACACAACTTAAATAAAATCTACAACAACTTACTAATTCAACAAACGAATAAAATAACCACCACATAAAATAATAAAAAAAAAACATTAAAACACTACTAGACAACTTTCAATCAAACAACAACATAGAAATAAAAATTATTAATCTTACTAAAGATAATAATAATTAAAAGAAACTCAAAACCCATAATAGAAATTGGTCAAGTATGAAACAGAAACAAAAATCTGTAAACAAACATAGGTACCTAGACCGATACACATATTTTAAGGCACTACTTGCCAGCCTCTTAAAAGATAAAACAATAACCCAACACATGAGGGGAAGAAAGTAACAAAATAGTATATTTTAAAAATTAGTTCATCGTTTGTGCTCATAGAGAGAACAGAACAATGATTAACAAAAAGAAATATAAAAAGTGTACATAAACCATAAAAAAATACTTTAATAAATTAGTTTAGTGCCACATTTGAGAATCGAAATTTAAAGTATGTTAATTAAATTGAATTTATATACTTATAGACAGTAAGTTAATTTTAGTAATTTCAATTTTAGAATATATTGAAAAAGGTATAAATCCATACCGAAACGTTTATACGAAAAAAAAGTGATAAATGAATTCCAACAATCTAAAAAATTAATTATTAAAACAAGAACCATATTCCCAAGAAAAACAATAAATATATATATATATATATATATATATATATATATATATATATATATATATATATATATATATATATATATATATATATATATATATATATATATATATATATATATATATATATATATATATATATATATATATATATATATATATATATATATATATATACCGAGTGAGGCTGGTATAAAAAAACGGTGCCCCGATATCCCCTAACATATATGGAATAGAATATTGAAATTTCGAGGGCTTATTATACGACTAAAATAGCTATTTTCAATAAAAAATCAAGTTTGGTGCACATCCGGTTTGCGGGGGGGGGGGGGGGGGGCCCCCCCCCCCCCCCACCGGAAATGCCCACAACATTCGATTTTTAAATGAAACACCCTATATATTTTTACATTTTGGAATCCTAGAGGGAAATTTTGAATACAATACATCCATTTTGGTCACTTATTGATAAACATTAAAAATTTTATTAAAAAATCTATTTCTGAATCCAGAGTGCTGTGGTGCCCAAAATATATTTTAGTTTGTGTGCTACGTTACTATAAAAATAAAAAAGAGCAATATGATTGCATTACTTAATTGTCTAGAGGTGTTTAAAATTTTTAAATGTGATTTTTACCCACCAACTCGGTTTTTTTAAATGGGAAGTTAATCGTTCACCAACATTTTTAAATACCCCATTTTCATACGAATTTAATGATACCAAAATTTTGAAAATCCGCTCAGAAATATTTGAGATTTCAGCCAAAATACAATGCAACCAAGCTTTTAGAAACATGCGCCTAATAGATTAGTGGGCTTTGGAAACTAAAATGACACATTTCTGTTTAAAATCTGGTAACCTAATAACATTGGAAAAATCATAGTAACGTAGCACACAAACTAAAATATATTTTGGGCACCACAGCACTCTGATTCAGAAATAGATTTTTTTTTAATAAAATTTTTAATGTTTATCAAAAAGTGACCAAAATGGATGTATTGTATTCAAAATTTCCTCTAGATTCCAAAAATGTAAAAATATATAGGGTGTTTCATTTAAAAATCGAAAGTTAAGGCATTTCCGGTCAAACCGGATGTGGACCAAATTTGATTTTTATTGAAAAGATGGCATTTTAGTCGTATAAAAAGCCCTCGAAATTTCAGTTTTCTATTCCAAATATTTTAGGAGATATCGGGGCGAGCGCAATTTGACTCACCCGGTTATATATATATATATATATATATATATATATATATATATATATATATATATATATATATATATATATATATATATATATATATATATCCCCTTAATTCAAGGGTAGTAATTGATTACCTTCAACGGAGATTCGAGAGAAAACGTAATTTTAACGAATAGTCCTGTGAGGTGGCCTCCAAGGTCACCTGATTTAATACCCCTTGATTTCTTTATTTGGGATCATTTAAAAATATTGTCTACGCAACCGCCGTTATAACCCGTGAAGACCTGGAGCTACGAGTAAGACGCGCAATTATTAGCATAGCGGCCCAGCAATTGGCGAACGTTCTTCGAGAAAGAGCTATACGAGTTAAGAAGTGCATTGACGTTAATGGATAGCATTTTGCACAACTGTTGTAAAGTTTTCTGTTCATTTTTTTTTATTCCAAAGCCACCTTATGTATAGCAAGGTAATTATAACAAAATTGTATTTTCTTATTTTCTTTTAGCTGTAATTTTGTTTATATTTATCGCACATTTTAATACGACATATGAATAAATTCCTTATTAATAGTACTAATAAATGGTATCACGGGACCAATATAGTTCCATTTGAAAAAATGTGTTTGGCCCCAAAAACCATTTTGATGAACTTTATTTGCTCATAAATCACGTAATTTAGTATTTTTGACGGGATTTCGATTTTTTCTAGCATTACACTGGTCATTTAGAATAAATCGGAACCATCATGACACTTAAATGGAAAACTAAAAATTATATTATAAAAAATATTGATGTTGAAAATGTCACTTATAGTTAAATTCAGAAAATTATGCAGAATTCAAAACTGTAATATTATACAGGGTGTTCCATTTAAAAATCTAAAGTTAGTGTCACTTTCGGTGAAACCGGAAATGAAAAAGAAATCACTTATGTCAAGAAGTGCCGCTTATGCATATTGGATATCCCAAAGAAGAATCAGAAGAATCTGACATTTTCTTTGTTTCGTATTTTGAATTTCTAGAAGAAAATAAATTATTTGGGTATTACGTAAACATCCTTTTAAACCAAATATACTAACAATAAACTACATACCTATAGTTCTTTTTATTTTACACTGCCCTTCTCTTATCTGAATGCCCTAATATAAAAGTTTTAGGTTGACAATAAATTAAATACAACACTTCAAATACATTTTATCACAGAAACTGTTAAAACAACTACTTTTCCCATCCACATGGAAGAAGATATTGGATTAGATAATAACATTCATACTAGTAGTATTTAGCAGTATTAGAACCAAAAAAATATTGAGATAAAAAAATGTTGATATACCTACCAAAAAGAAAATTGACATTTTACCAAATGATTTCCCTCCAGTTACAATACAAAAACCAAAACCTCATAGACCGTTGTACAAAGTTCTTTCATTCTTATCGAAACTCATTCCAAAAACACGAACATATTTAAAAAAGCATTTTAACTACTTACTTAATGCTGTTTATACCTATCGGAGAATATCTAAAATATTTTGATGTTTTAAAAATAATATAGTTTTTTAAAAATACATAAAAGAATGGGCATAAATATATAAGTTCCAATAAGAAAGAAAGAACGTACAATGCTCTAGGGCTCGTTTGTATTGTAACGAGGTCAAAACTGATCATTTACATTGTTATGTGATGTGAACATTGTTTTAATTTCAATTAAAAAAAAAGTCATGTAAATGGATTTTTTCTCATCAACCAACAGCAATTTTATTAAAAAATGTGTGTGCGTAAAGATGATTGTGAGCTGGGCAGAGCCCACCTATAAGAAATAAGCGTTACTATTAAAAAAAAAAAAGTGGATGACGTCACTGATTTGCCCCTAATACCGGGATTTTCGTAATATAATTGTAATTATTTTGAAACCATTTATATATATATATATATATATATATATATATATATATATATATATATATATATATATATATATATATATATATATATATATATATATATATATATGTATATATATTTTTTTCTAGTATAGAAATATATCACTTTTACCGAGGACGATGCATTTTTTGTAATTTTGTTATTTATTAATTATTACCCTTATCCAGGGGCAATTCTAGACCTAAAAAAATGGAATCCAAAAAAATAAAGGCTACTCTGGCGATCAACGCACGACAAAAAAATGTAATGCACTGTTGTACTACCTCAAGGGTGGTGGGGAAATGTGCAAATTGTAATCATATTGAAATTGAGTTGCTTTTTAAATTTCAAGCCTATTCTGTGGACAATATCACGAGCCACCACTGTTTAAATGTGACTTGTTAGTAATGGTAATGGTAATGGTAATGGTGGGGAGGCTACGCCCTGGCAAGTAGGCCACAGACGGGCCCTTTTACCAACCCCCAGCTGTCCCCTCAGCCATGTGCTTCTCTTGCTCCCTCATCGAATCTTTCCGACCTTCTGATGAAGGTCAGGATGTCACTCATTGCGAGGAGCTCATCTCCTCCCTTAGAAGCGCCTCAGAGCCGAAGATACTGTGTCTCAGGCGCCCAAACGCTTCACATTGTCCCAGGAAGTGGATCTTGGACATGTAGGGTCTTCCTCAATACCTATCAATGATAGATGCCTCTTAAGTCTGCAGTGGCCTGTCAGAACACCGATTAAGAGATTCAGAGTCTTACGACTCCGTCCCAGCAACCAGGCCGATCTCGATTTGTTCGGCCCCGTCACAAAATCTCGGGTTTGCCTGCAGGCCCTGTTGGTCCTCCAGTGCGTCCTCAGTGTCTCGTGGGCCCACTCATTAGAGGGCCGTTGTGACCTGCCTTCTTGAAATACCAAACATAGGCTCAGGCCCGTGACAGGGTTCCTCGGCTCCGAGTCTAGCCAATTCATCGGCCTTCTCGTTGCCTGGAACTCCCATATGTCCCAGGACCCATACCAGTCTCACTTGTTTATGCCTGGCCAGCTCTTCTAGGGCATCCCCACACTCCTGGACGAGAGCTGATCTCGTCCTGGGGGAGCACACCGCCTTTAGAGCAGCCTGGCTGTCGGAGCAGATGTATATTATCTGTTCCGCCCCATTCCTAACCTCAGCCCTACCTGCCACCGATAGGATGGCGTAAACCTCTGCCTGGAAGACCGTGGTGTACGAGCCTAGAGCAAAGCTCTCCTGTACTTCTTTGCCTTCCAGATATATTCCCGCCCCGGAAGACGATCTAGTGGCCAGCCGAGATCCGTCTGTATAACACACCAGAGAGTCCGGGCGGAAGTCAATTCTTCCCTTCACTCCACTCCTCCCTACTAGGAAGAGTGAGAGTGTAGTTCCTTTCCAACCTTAGCTGATCTTTCGCTTCTCTCACCTTCAGGACAGAGAGGGATTTCCCTCTCCGTCAGTCCAGCAATTGCTGCGTGACCTTCAGCTCTGCCTGAACACTGCCAGCTCCCAGAATCCCGCATTCTCAGATAGGCCGCCATAGCCTCCCTCTTTATCCACGAGGGAAGCGTTGGCAGGCCTAGCAGAACCTCCAGAGCAGCTGTCGGTGTCGTCCTCATTGCGCCAGTGATCCCTAGGCAGGCTAGTCTCTGGACTTTTGCCAGCTTTCGGGACGTCATCGCTCTATCCACGCTCGGCCACCAGACCACGGATCCATATTGGAGCCTAGGCCTGATGACCGCCGTGTACAGCCAGTGTAGGATCCGTGGGTTGAGGCCCCAGTTCCTACCTACCGCTCGGCGCAATTGCCAGAAGGTCGCAGTCGACTTTTTGATGACGTTGTCGATATGCGGCCCCCATGACAGTTTGCTATCTAGGGTCACTCCCAGGTACCTAACCTCCTGCACAAGCACAAGAGGTTTACCGTACATGGTTGGTGCCCTAAAATCCTCTATTTTTCTTCTCTTGGTGAATAGGATCATCTCAGTCTTAGATGGATTGACTGAGAGACCTGTTTCGCCGCACCATCTTTCTATTATTCTACAAGCTACCTGCGTTCTGTTGCAGACGACATTTAAGAAGCGGCCGGTCACTAGGACCAGCCCGTCGTCCGCATATGCCTGCGCATAAAATCCTTCCGAAGTTAGGCGCTCCAAGAGTCCATCCATTATTAGACACCATAGATGGGGTGATAGGCAGCTGCCTTGTGGACAGCCGCCCCTCACCCCGACGTCCAATTGGCAGTCTCCTAAAGCAGCACTAACTCGTCTCTCTTCCAGCGCAGATTTCACCCATCTGACCAGTACTGGAGCAGTACCTCTAGTCCGAAGGGCATCGCAGATAGTAGTAGTCCTTGCTTTATCAAAGGCACCCTCTATATCAAAAAATATTACTAGGGTGACCTCCTTATGCAGGAGGGCCCTTTCTACCTTATGCACGACGGCGTGAAGGGCTGTCTCCGTGGACCTCCCTCGCCTATATGCGTGCTGATTCTTGTGGAATGGGTACCTGGCTAGGTCCCCTTCCAACAGATATCTGTCCATTATCCTTTCCAGTGCTTTTAGCAGGAAGGACGTGAGACTGATCGCCCTAAACGATTTGGCAGCTGTGTAGTCCTTTTTTCCCACTTTGGGGATGAAGACCACTTTAGCTGACCTCCAGGTCAGGGGAACATATCCCAGTGCCAGACTGGCCACAAATATTCCTCTTAAATGCGGTAGAAGAATATCCAGGCCCTTCTGAAGCAGAGCTGGGAAGATCCCGTCTGGCCCCGCTGCTTTAAAGGGCTCGAACTCATTCACTGCCCAGACTACAGCTCCGTCCTTTACAATCTCCTCGGCAAGCCGCCAGTCAACTGGTGGCATCGGCCGCTCCGAGGGTACTGCAACGACAGGGCGTTCGCCCGGGAAGTGAACCTCTAAGAGGTGTCTTAATGACTCCTCCTAGAAGTAGTCCAAGTCCCATCTTGCCTTCGTAGTGATCCTATTGTCTCCCTTGTCTCGCAGCTGAGTATTTTCATCAGTCTGGCGGTTTCCGGTAGGGAGTTCATTTCCCCACAATACTGCCGCCAGCTTTCTCTCTTGCTACGCCTTAGTTCCTTTTTAAAATTTCTCCTAGCCTCCTTGAAGTCGTCCCATGAGGAATCCGTCCCTCTCTTGACGGCTCGATTGTTAGCACGTCTGGCCGTCCGGTGCAGGTCATCAAGCGACCTACTCCACCATCGGGCCCTGCGTACTCCCACCGCCTTGAGTGGGCAGGCTTCCTCATATGCTGAGACTATATGACTTTCTAGGCTAGCTACCTTTATGTCCAATTCCTCTGGGAGATAATCCTCCCCCCGGTTCGTCTTGAAGACTTGCCAGAGTAAGGAGATACCTCTCCCAGTCAGTTTTCCTTGGATTTCTTCGGAGGGTGTCCTCTGTCCTATCGGACCCAATCTCGAATCTAATCATCCTGTGATCAGACATCGAGATATCCTGAGTTACCCTCCAGTCAGAAATTTTTTCCATCAAACTTTGAGAGACCAACGTAATATCTATCACCTCCTGGCGGATACGGTTGATAAACGTTGGCTCTTTTCCTCTGTTCATAACCTGTAGGTTCGTCGACGCCAGGTACTCTAGTAGAGCCTCGCCCCGGGTGTTGACATCGGAGCTGCCCCACACTATATGATGAGCATTGGCGTCGCATCCAATTATTAATGGAAGACCTTCATTCCTTGCAAATGTGACTATATTTTCTAATTCCTGAGTAGGCGGTAGTCGCGCGTTATCATATGGGAGATAAATACTGCTAACTACTACCTTATATTTAATATCTCTTACCTTATATTCTAGGACGACTGTTGTAGCATCCTTGGTTCCAAGTTGGGGCAGTGGCACCAACTGCAGATCCTTGGAGGCTACTATACAAGTTCTTGGTCGGTCGTCCTCTCCTTCCTTTCCGACTATCACCTGGTAGCCGGACATTCCTAATCCCCTTACTCGATTCCTCAAAACGTAGGGTTCCTGAATTAGTACCATTTCTCCAGTTTTACCTGTCAAGATGTTCACCAGTTCCCCAGTGGCATCCTGACTGTGCTGGAGATTTATTTGACTCACCCGCAATAGGTCCATGGGGGGATCTGCATGGTACGGGTTGGGTGACCTATTTCCCTTTCTCCTCGGTCGGCCTCGACATGTCGACCCCGGAAGGCCCCTGGCGAGTGGCTCCACTCCAAGCCGATAACCTGCGTACTGTCAAAGTTACCAGCTCATAGTAGAGCACCCACCCGGCGCCCTCCAGGTGTCTGATCGTGTCTTGGCCAACCATGAAGATCAGGTGCCACCCACCAGGATCTCCTGTTGTCTCCAGATGCCGCCATGTCCCAACGTTGAGGGAGCGGTTCTGGAGAGCCAACACTCTAAGAACTCGGCTAAGGTCGACCTCTTGGCTTCTCAGCCAGAAGCCAACCCTCTCCGGCCATGGGGCATCAGCCGCTCGCAAAGCGCGGAAGCTGACGTCTCCCTCGACCAGAGTTGCCCAGTCCTCTAGGAGCCAACGTCTGGAGATTTCATCCTCGGCGGATATCAGGAACCAACCCGGTTCTACCCGGCCCGAGTTCCTGAAATGAAGTTCCGGACCCTGAGGACCCCCTTCGGGGCCCGCCATGGTCCGCAACATCTCCTCCACCAGATGTCCTCTCAGACGCTCTGCCTCTTCAGGTGTGATAGTACCAGCCTCGCGGCTAGACATTATAACGACCTGATTTTCTCTCCTGGCAGCAGAACTATAGCTGGCCAGTTGTGGTCCGGCCCCGAAGCCCGCAGGTTGCAGCCCCTGTGCTTCCCCTAAGTAAGGGAGACACATGGACCGCATCACCTGCTGGCCTCAAGGGTGTCCGGACCGCCCTGGCCCGCTTATTCCGCCGCTCTGGAGGGGTGGTCTTCTCCGCGACCCTCTGCCGCTTGGAGCCCTTGGTCGGAGGCTGAGTAGTTGGAAGTCTTTGCTGACTCCCAGGTTCCTCTACCCCTCTCACCGAAGCTGGAGCAGAAGGGAGTGAGATGGGTTGCCTTTTGGCTTCCCTTCTTTCCTCCCTTCTTGCCCACCTTGCCTTAGGGCCCCTCGTGTTAGAGGGTCGGTCTCTATACGCCTGCCTACCAGTCCGGTGCTCCTGGCTTTCCTTGACGGTAAGCCTAGAACTCGGGGCCGGTTGGTTGGCGCTCGTCGAAGCAGAAGAGGCTAGAACAGAGCCCACCAGCTCTACCGGTCGAAGTGAATCGCCCGGCACTGAACTTTTGGCCTTCTGCTCCTTCCTCCTGCTTCTGACCTTCTTCTTATAAGCCTTTCTCTTTTCCCTCTTTTTCCTGAGGGCATCCTCGGTGACTTCGTCCGTGGTAGAACCTTTCGGTCCCTCCTCAGACTCGTCACTAGGAGACCCTCAGAAGATCTTCCTCCTGGTGAGGTAGCGGCTCGGTGGCCACCACCTCCACTTCTGAGCTAGGGAGCTCTGATTCAACGGGTACGTTGACTTTTTCTTCTTTTTCTGTACTTTCCATGGGTTTGGGGGGGGGGGTGTCTAGATGTTTCTGTGTGTAAGTGTAGGTGTGTGTGTGTGTATAGTGTTGATGTATGTGTATGCTTAGGCTGTCTGACTCCTCGGATTCTCCCTCCTCCCGGTGAAGCACAAGGCTAGGCTTTATCCCGGCGAGAAAGGTTGGCAGCCACTAGTGAAGCCCCCCGAAGAAAGCAGCAGGGCCCTATTCCAGGCGCCACCTGGCACTACTACAAACTCCGAGATTATACACCGGGTGAAAGGGCAGCCCCCTACGCTGGCTATGCAAGGGTGGGCCCCTATACTATCCGGCGGCACTGGGTGTACCATCCCCAGCTTCTTTCACTGCTACCTCTCCAACACGATCCCAATCCAGGAGCCCCGCCTCGAATCTCCCCCTGGAAGAGGACGAACCCCGGAGTCTTTCTGACCAAGCATTTGTGTGTAGGTGTAAGGTGTATATGTGTGTGTGAGTGGATCTCTCTTAGTCTGGCTCCTCCCCCTCGGCCTGTCCGGCATGGGAGTCCCTGCCGGTAGCTAAGCTACCGCCGGCATAGCCCTCAGTTCATTAGAGCACGCAAGCCCCCTCACCGCGAGCAAGGTGAAGATCCTTCGAGGGAGGACTTGTTAGTAAGTTTTAAACATGACAGGTTATTCCAAAGCTCAGTCGAAAAGTTTGTTATTATTATATTTATTAAGTTATTTCAGACGTAGTAATATAACCATTAACTATGTTCTCCCCCAAAACTTAAAAATAAATAATATTGTACGTGACATATCGGAAATTATAAACTAAACATGAAAATCCAAAAATTATTACAAAAAAAATGGTTTTTTTTGTTCATTATTTAAAAGTAAGTAAAATTTAAATAATATCATGACCGCAATTGCTCAGGGACTGGGCATACATTCCGATGACGTCATTTGTCTTGATTCTGTATTTCCATACACTAGTCTCTATTGACTCCATTTTAAGGTAGTAAAGTTTTATTGTTTCATTCAGATTATCTAAAAATATATATCATATTTTATGCCTTTGTCACTAAAAATAGGCTTATCCATTGGGCAACCTTATTTTCAAATATGAATAGATAGTTTCTTAGAAATGGACATTTACAAGCATTGTAGAATGGAAAGAAAAACCTTTTCTTCTTTGATGGAAGATGGAGAATGTATTTATTACTAAATAGTTATAACGACTATTCTCGTTATTTTAAATACTAAAATCAAGATATTAAAAAACGAATTTTGATTTTAAAGTTACATTTATTAAACTCAACTACAAAATGAGACTCTTTTTCTTGGGCGGGGAAGTTCGTAGCTAATAGAAAAGTCTTTTTCTTTAAAACAACTTAATACTATAAACAGCAAAATAAACCGTCAATAATTTACGACCTAAAACTAAAAATGGTACACTTTCTTAACCAGTCTTGTTAGGTGCCACCTTTTTTTAATTGTTTTTTCTAAAGTTTTAATTGATCAAAACACCAGTTACAGTTTAAAAAAAGGAAAAAACATGTAACTAAGTCCATAAACCATCCATCACTGAACTGCCAAAACTACATTTACACATCGCAACTGTAGCCCAGAAACAAAGGCAAGGTAACGTAGATCTGCCAGGGTCCGGCAACAAGGTCCCATATACAGCGGCTTCAACTCGATCACCCCACCGTAGCAACAATTTGTCCACACTACTTATCGCTCACGTGGCTCTGCATATTCTCCAAAGGTAACACAGAATAAATGCAAAACGGTACAACGCAAAGGTAGAATAACGAAAATAATGCTAGGTACTTCGCCCAGCGATCCATACTTTACCGTGGCCACCCACGTCTCTCGTCTTTTGCGCCCAAAAGCCAGGTCTCCCCGCACTCCGCGAAAAATATCCGATCGGCGCGGTAGTTTAAATTGTTCTCCGCGCTGTCATCAGCTCAGTGGCGTTACTACATAGGGTTAATACAGTAATTCATAATAAAATTATTCTAAGCGAGTCTGGAGTGTATGTATAATTCAAACCATTTTAGTTAATTGATAACGAATGTGGTACAAATTACTAATTCAAAAAATGGACCGTTAATTACCGTTATAAAGTTATGGTATATTTTTGAAATCAGGAACAAAGGATCATTCCAAAAATTTAATAATATACAGGGTATCTCATTTTAAAAAATATATTTTTTTGTATCCTCTGATATCTGCACGCTACTGTACTTTTGATAGCATTTTAACAAAATTTAGTCATAACCACACAGCTTTTATTTAAAACTTTTTTTTCTATAGGCAATAATAACGATGATAAGGGGTGGGTAATTTATAATGAATAACCCTGTACGTGGTGCACTCATCATGGAACACATACGATTTTATGGTGAACGGCAAACTGTAGTGTTTATAATATAACTTGGAACACGGAAAATAAAAAAATATAACGTTAGCTACTTTTTCGTCGCAATATTTTAATTTTTTTCAAAGAAAAACTACTTTTTTTCAAATCAACCTTTTATTACGAAAAAAATAAAAATATCCTCTTATTTCGACAAAAATAAAACAAAAATTCTAAAAAAAAAACAAAAAAAACATCTATAAAGTTCTGAAACTTAAAACTAAACAAAAAAGGATTTTGGCAAATGTTTGTACACTTGATTTCAAAAAAAACTGGTACAACTCTTGTAATCGAAAATCTTAATAGTTTAGTTGTGTGCATGTGCCTGTAAATAGGGCTGGCTAGGCATGTCGAGAGGGGGGTGGAGAAGAGGTGATTTACCCCGGACCTGGGTTTTTTTGGAGGAGATCGGTTTTCTGTGTGTTTTTAAACTTATTAAACCTTTCTCTTTTATTTTATTCAAATGGAATTTTAAAAAATAATTAGAAAATAACTTTTTCAAAACATTTTCAAGCCTGCCATATTATTGTTTAAAAAAATAATATTTGTTACCTACGGATAATTCTACTAATGGTTGTAATTAAAATACTAACTGAATAATGATAATTCTATTTTTAAAATAAGAACACAAAAATACCACTTGAGATTAAAAAAAATGTAAACAATGCAAACTGAACATAAAAATACAATAAAAAAATAAAATAAATGAATTTCAATTACGTAATACAGAATTAACTAATATTTTGTCATTTCTCCATTAGCGTCTAAAACTGCCTGAAGTAATGCAGGCATGGACAAAATCAGATTTCTTGCAAGGTCAACTTCTTGCGACAAGTTCTCCCAAGCGTCTTCAATTATCCCTTCCAATTCTTGGGCATTATTTGAATGGTTATTTAATTTTCTTATATGTTTCACCATTAGTCCCCATACATTTTCAATTGGATTTAAATCCGGACTTTTAGATGGCCACGGTAACAACTCTATGTTTTTATTAAGAAACCATTGCCTGACACGATGGGCCGTATGTATGGAGCAGTTGTCTTATTGGAAAATAAAATTATTTTCCGGAAACACCTCTATTACTGACGGCAACATAATATTGTCTAATATTTCAATATATTTAATGGAATTGAGATGACCACCACACACCTAACCCATTTAGGCTCATCCAAGCCATTGACTGAAAACCTTCCTGATATTTGTGGATCGAAAGTATATTTTTCGTCGTATCTAGTGGATGGAGGCCTATATACGCGAACATGTCCATCGTTACAGGATTTAAAAACCTTTTCGTCAGAAAAGACAACTTGTCCCCAGAAGTTTTCATCATTGATTATATAGTTGAGTGCAAAAATAATCCTACCCTGCTTCTTTTCTTCTGAAAGTTTGTATTTTTTAGCCGCTGAACAACTCTTCAAGTCGCTTTGTAGTTTTATTCTTCTGCAAGCAGTAGATACCGAAGCAGGGAAATTTGTCTCTGAAATTGCATTTACTGCAGTCTGAAAAGGGTTTTCTATTAGGTAATTTATAAGATTTTCATCTTCTTGATTATTGCTCTTTCTGGGCCTACCGGAACCAACTTTACGGGATACCATTTGGTTGGTTTCCCATTGTTTTTTAACACTCATTATCGTGGTTTTACTCACATTGTATTCAGCAGTAAGTCTTCTTATGGACCAACCATCTTCAATTTTAGAAACAATTCGAAATTTTTGAATATCTGTTAGATGTCGAACCATTTTTAATAATGACGCCACTGATTAACGTCAAAGTAACATTTGTAAGATTATTAATATCAATCAAAGAACGAATGATTTACATAGCTAAAAGAAAGTGTACCAGTTTTTATTGAAATCAAGTGTACACAGTAGGTACCTAAATAATAAATAGGTAACAGCCTTAAACCAAACCAACTTTATCTTAAATAATATTGGTCCTTGTCTTCGATATCAAAAGTGTGATACCCTCTTGATATCAATGGAGGAATCGTTTTCATTTTAACTATTGAACTATCTATAATTGAGCAATCCTCAACACTTGGAAATACAAAAGTATTTTCTGGCGTTTTTGATCCGGAGACCTTTCGCATGAATTTACAATAATAAAATCAGTCTCAATTATTTGAGTAATTTTTCGTACATAATGATTTGACTATTCACATTTCTTTCCTATGGCTTAAATTCAACTAGCAGATATTCACCAGGTAAATGGTGTTCCTGAACAGTTGTCGGGGAGGGCTCTTCATGTCTAATAACATCATCTAATGGCTCATAGTCGGAAGAAGAATCATAGGTAAAAAACTCATCGTCATTCTCTGAGTCATCTGAGTCACTATTAAACTTATTTTTCTCCCACGTTTTCATCAGGGCTCTTTTAACTCCACTGTTACTTTCCTGGACGAGATCTGGCCCTAAATCTTGGGAAATAATATTTTCTTCCTCTACAGTATTCCTTCGAATGACTTCATCCATGGTATCATTTACACTGTTGGATCCAGGATTTTCTTGGTTTCTAAGGTCAGGTCAGTGACGTTTTTCCCAGAATCACATCCATACGTTTTCTTTTTTCGAGGATTTGCTTTATCATCTGGATACCTCATATTTTCTAATAACTCTATAAATGTAGAGTTAATTTTGTCCGTGTGTACTTCTTTAGGCACCTTTTTAATCCAGGATGGCAACCTCTTTAAAACTTCAGAAGAATCGCAAGGATAAATCCCACATGCTTTAAAGCCACTTATTAAATTTTGATTGGCTGTTTTTAAGGAATCCAATGTCAGCCTCAAGTGAGAGGGGAAACTGATCCTGAGGTATACAACCCCTATTTTTTTCCATGCATCAAGCTGTTTTCTCCAGGCAACTTTAAGGGGATGAAAAAATGATACATCCAGCATAAATGGGTACTGTTTGGTGGTAAGAGAACGAATCTAATGCTATATTTTTCGCATTCTAATATGACAGACATTGAAAGGTGACTCGACAAATTGTCTCCAATCATTACTTTTGGTACTTCGTCTAAGGTTTGAACAAATGCGATGACAATTATTGTATGGAACCAATCCTCAAAAATTCTTGTGTCAAACCAGCCGCTTTTCGACCGGTTATACCGAGCTCCTTTTGGACCATATTTTGTCCAGGTGTCATACATATGTTCACTTTTATAAACAATATATGGAAGAAAGATAACCCCATCAGCAGTTCCTGCCATCATAACTGATACGGAGGACTTACTGCTGCCTACACAGCGCCCCGGATGTTTTGTGCCTCGTTTTACAATCACTCGATTTTTGTCAGGGTCGTCTGTGAGGTTAGTTGAAAATATGACGTGGCGGTATCCCCTCAACTGATTTTTCTAACTCGGAAAAATAATTCATTATTATTTCCTCAGAGACTTGTGAATGCGAGTGTTTAACATTTTTAGCATTTCTTTCTGTAAGAATGTTTTTATGTCCTATTAAGTATCTTTCAATCCTACGATCTGGTGTGTTATCTTTCAATCTCTTTTCTCTGGCCCCTTTTTTGTCCAAATAATTCTTCACAATTATTTCTATAACGTACGTTGTTAGCGGGAATCCCCCAAATACCTGCCATTTTAATCTCTTCTAAAAAGTTGTTCATCTGATATAACTTTTTGACCTCCGTATTTACGGTTATGTAGGCCTCTTCTCTTGCGGGATAATGTACCAAGAGAAATTCCGAATTTTTTGGAGACCGTCCTAAGGGATTTTTTCTGACTTGAGCTCTTCCAAAGCTCTCTGCAATGTTTCGTCGCTAAAATTCCGGTAGGTACGGGACTCTGACACCTGCGTGATTTTCCACCCATGTTCCAAGCTGGGTCCACTAAGACAACTTTCTAAAAACAAAATTCCAGTTACGGCCATGTTTACTTTATGGTATTCCAACTTGAACAATAGGTTTAACAATGGTTGACGAACTAATAGCGATTTACAGCATTTTAATATCATCAGTTACATGCCTTCCACACAAAGAGTTTTTCGGATTTTTTTTTTGCTAAAAATTGATGGAATTTCAAATCCTCGTAAAAAAAATAAATGAATTACTTACATGCTTTACCGTAACGTCAGCTGTTAGCTTAGGCTCCTAACCACGACAGACGAAAACACATCATGGCCACATATGTAGTCTGTGATCATGGCGCTCAGTTCAGGCGAAGCTGGTACAGGCTCGTATTTAAGGAGGTAAATTTTGTTCCATGTCAACTACCTGTTCCAACTTGGGCACTTTTACGGTATACGAAAAGGGAATGACACCCAGGCCCGTCATAGAACCGCCTCTGCCCCGGTATGAGGATTCTTTAATTTAATTTTAATTATCCTAGTCACAGAATGCATTAATAATTTTTGCGGCGCTGCTAGCTGGTAAAATATTTTTCTATTTTTTCTGAAGCTTTGAAGGTTGTCACACTGACAAGACTTAAAGGTTGAAACACGTGTCTGTGGGTGTTATACAGAGTTTTAATGTAATTGCAATATTGGTAAGTGCTTGTGCTGAAGAAAATAATTACTTGTTAATATTTGACTAGGGTATCGATAATTATGCAAAATATTTTTTTTCCCTTAATTTTCATAAACGAGATTAATTTTTGTTTAAAATCTCAAAATCATTAGCACATTTGTCAAAAACGTCACTTTTCGTTAATTCCGCCCGCTCTTAATTTTTGAGCTCCAGGTCGTAGTCCTTGACCAAAGTCCCTTTTTGACCTTTCTTAGTCGATTTTTACACAGAAAGTGATCCCCAAAGCCTTTTTTTGCAAGATTCCTGCGTTTAAAATGTCCGCGTTTCGGCCAAACTCTTAAAAATAGTTCCTTTTCGGACGCTCCTACCGCCCCCAAATTTAGATTTTGGGGTCCAAATATGCTACGAGCGGTCCGTCTGGACCTTTTTCTTTCCATTTCTGTACCCCCCGCGGCCAAACATTCCTTTTTAGATATGATCTGAGTATTCAAAATTTTATTGTTTTTGTCACTCTTGACGTATAATAAACTTAATTAATTTTAGGGATATATACGGTGGTCCAACAAAAAACTTTTACCTGGTGTCCCAAATACGTTTTCCAAATTTCAACCATAATTCGTGTAGTTGTCGAGGTGCCGATTCGATCGGCGACTTCGAAAAAACATACGGGGTATTAAAGGTCCATTTTTCTTTTTTTTGACGCGCCCGCTCAATCAGGAGCGCAATTTATATGGAAAAAAAGAAAAATAAATAAAAGATGCGACTTTTGCAGAAAAATAAGCCTACTGCATTGCCGGATCGTTAAGAAGTGAAACAAATATATACGGAGTGTTCGAAAAAAAGAAAAATATAAAAAAATTTACCTCCACGAAATTAAGCCCGCAGGACTTTTACAACATTTCTAATTGTAATTGAAAGTTATGTTCGTTGTGAAAAATAGTCCAGAAAGTAGTTGTTTAAAAAGTTTGCATTATGTGATAATATTTTTTTCTGTATTATATAAGATTGTGTTTACAAGAGACTTTTATCTATTTTTGATATTACGGAAAAATTCACATAAAATGTTTTGTTTAACCATAATTAAGAATACAAGTAACAAATATAAGATTTTGTGTACAGGCTGTCCAAAAGAAAATCTTTATGTGAAAATTATACGGTCAGATATCATTATTTTTAGTTTTACAGTAAAATATGTGAAATAGAAAAGTTTTTCCAAAGACAAGTGCAAATTTAATATTTCGCCTGGAAAGTCAAGTGTCATTATTTTTAGCTTTACAGTAAAATATGAAATAGAAACGTTTTTCCAGAGACAAGATAAGTGCAAATTAAATATTTCGTCCGGAAATCTTGACCTTTAAAATTATTAAAAACCAAAGAATGAAATGTAAATATAATAACAATAACAAAATTTGCCATTTATTATTTTCTGTACTTTCACAAAACACATGACAGTTAAGTAAGTATAACATATATCTTTTTAAACAACTACCTTCCCAACTATTTGCCAAACGGTGAATATGAATTATGAAAAGACAATATGCACGACTGACTTTAAAGAGATATGCTATAGATACTTATCTGTGATGAGTTTTTTGCAAAAGTATAGAAAATTATAATTAGCATAGTTTGTCATTATATTTCCATTTTATTCCTTATTTGAGTAGAACTTTTACCAAGAAGGATGCCTAATTTGTTTTAAATTATTCTAACCCTGACCGGGATTATCCTTAATATAATTTTAATTATTCTGTTCTCTGAAACCATTGATATATATATATATATATATATATATATATATATATATATATTTTTTTTTTTTTTTTTTTTTTTTTTTTTTTTTTTTTTTTTTTTTTTTTTTTTTTTTTTTTTTTTTTTTTTATATATATATATTACATTAAAATTATTATGATTCCCAGTTATTTGTGAGACTTTGAAATGGTCACAATGTCGATGCAAAGATGCAGACAGCGTGTCTGTGAATGTGTTAAAGTTTTGAAGCGATTGTTGTATTGGTGCGTATTTTTGTTTTATTTATTTTGGTTTAGTCAAACAGAATAGTTTTAATTAAAAATAACATGTTTGAGTCAGTCGTACCGAACTTAATATACATGTTATCTTTCTTATAAATCAATATTAATCGTTAGATAAATAGCCGGGAAAGCAGTTGTTTAAAAAGATATATGTTATACTTATCTATGATAAGTGATAAAATGTGTAATTTTTATTATTTCTTATTCGTATAGAACTTTTACCAAGAAGGATAACCAATTTATTTTAATTAAATTGTTAAAAATGTGTAAAAATAGGAAAATTTTTGAATTCAGAGTAATGGTATATTAGAATGAATTTCTCCAATGTTTTTCAACATAGAAAAATACTTCGTATTCGAATTGAAGTTGTGCACAGAAAGTGGTGGGTAATTATTCAAGTATTTTCTTTTTTTTTTTGTAAAAATGTTCAGGGTTATGAATGGAATAGAATTAGAACTAGAATTTATTCCCAAACATATATACATACACTTAGTATACAATTAATATACAATTAAGAGAAAAGTATAGTAGGTATACACAAAAATTTGCTCCTCATGAGCAGTTGGGATATTAAGCTATGTTGGCGTGTTGCGAACAATCTTAACATTAAAATTAAAATAGTCTAAAACAATGTAATAACCATAGTACCTCTATTTCTAGGAACAAGGATAGTATCAGATTATTTTAGTTATGTAACATATCTCTACCAATACAATTGTTACCATATTAATAATTATACACTTATTAATACCTTTATTAACTAAGTAATTACAATATTGTTTCAAAGAATTTTGCAGTTTTGTAAAATACGTAAGATAACAGCAGATTTTTTAAAGCACGTTTAAATTTGTTTAAATTGTTAATGGTTCGAATATGCTGTGGCAAGTGATTATAAATCTGCACACGCATGTACAGGGGGCCCCTACGGTTGACATTGTAGCTATAAGATGGACATAAACATGTGTCCTTATTTCGTGTATCGTATTTATGTATTTCTGATGCGGTTGTTATGTTGCTTTTCCTTTTAAATATTGCCAGAGATAAACGGTATATATGCAGGTTAGTTAATGTAAAAATGTGCGTTATTTTAAAGATATTACGACATGAATCGTATCTCCTTAGGCCACATAAAGTGTGAATGGCATGTTTTTGAATTAAGAATGTGCTGTTTACATTTGTTGAGTTGCCCCAGAATTCAATTCCGTATTGTAGGATTGAATAGAAGTATGCATAGTACACTGTTTTAGCTGCTTCAGAACCGATATTATTTTTTACCGTGCCTATAGCATATACTGCACTAGATAATTTTTTGTTGAGAACGTTTATATGAAATTTCCAGTCAAGTTTTATATCAATATAAAGCCCTAAAAATTTTGTATTTTACACTGGCTCGATATTTCCTGTTTGAAACTAGAGTTGTTTGTGGCATATTTCTGTTGGGTTGAAATAACATATTGACAGTTTTTTCCTGATTAAGAAGTAATTTGTTAGCTGTAAACCATTCAGATATATTAGTGATTTCCAGTTGTGTGGTTCTAATTAAGTTGTCAATATTTTGGTTTTTAAGTAAAATGCTCGTGTCATCTGCAATATATTTTGTAATAAAAAATGTTGAGACGTTGGGTTGTAATAGAATTTTTGGTAAGAGGAATTTTCAAGTAAACGAGTCTCAACCACGATTTGACGATTATTGAGATACGACTTGAACCAGCTGTTCGTTATACCCCTTATTCCATAGTATTCTAATTTATCCAACAGTATGGAATGATTAACACAATCAAACGCCTTGGATAAATCACAAAATATTCCAAGAGGTAATTGTTTATCTTCTAGTATTTTACTGATGTTATCTAACAATTCAAATGTGGCATCTGATGTGCTACAGTTCTTACGAAATCCTTATTGACAGTGAGCGAGAATGTTTTTACTTTCAAGTTAGGTTAAAATTTGTTCATTAACCACCAAAAAAGTTAAGATATTATTGTTTTATTTTTAATGGACAAAGTGATAAACATGAAAAACCTTAGTATAAAGATTAACTAAAATAGGGGTTTTAATTTTTGTTTTTTTTAGTTGTAATGGGGATATATTATGCCTGTGATTTCTTTGGCTTAAGATCCTGTATTTCGAATGATTCAGTTGGTAGATGCTTGCTAGGTAAGTTTTTAGCTGAATTTCCGGCTGCATTTATAAAATATTTTTGAAATTCAGAGGCAATAGTATCGGGGTCTAAAAAATATTATCAATATTTATTTTTTTTATTATTTGAAATTTGAGCGGTGTTCTGTCCTTTTATTGTATTATTTATGACGTCCCAAGTGGCTTTAATTTTATTGTCAGCGTTCAGTATTGTGTAGCTTACATGATTTTGTTTAGCCCGATATAAACTTTTTTAAATAATGCAATATGCGTTACAATAATTAATATCTCACATTTGTGGTAAATTTTTTTATGTACAATAAACATCTTTTGTTTTGGCAGGAGACCTTAATGCCCTTTGTGATCCAACTAGTACGTTTGGCTTTTGAGCTCACGTCGATTTTTTTTTATGGGAAAGCTTCATTAAAGCAGTTGTTAAAAAGCTCATAAAAAATATAATAAGCTGTATTTACATCAGTAACATTGTATAGTGTCGTCCAATCTACTTTATCAATTAGATAATTAAATCGTTTTTTGTTTTGAGTGGTATATATTCTTTTCTCTTCAAATATTGGACATACATTTTGAGGAGAATTTAACTGTGAATATGATAATTTGAGTTTAATGGTCAGAGAGGCCATTGTCTTCATCATATACATTTGAGAAGTTTTGCACATTTGAAATTATGTTGTCTAATGTTGCCGAGGTTTTACTATTAACTCTAGTGGGAGGATAATAATTAAGTTTAAGTCAAACATATTTAACACGTTTAAATAATTTTCTTTTTGAGTGTTATCCGATTCGAAGTGTATATTGAAATCCCCACATATTAATAATTTATAATTAGCAAACGTGTTGCTTATAGAAGAAAGTAAGTCAAAAAATAGGTTTAAGAAGGAATCAATCTTACCGAGAGGCGACCTGTACATGCATATTATTAAGATTCTCAATTCTCTATTTATAAGACTAGCATACTCAAAATCTATTTCTACTTTCTCAATTTTTAAGGAGCCTACTTCTACAAAGTCTAAATTACTTTTGACAAATATTGTTTATATTTCTGCAGAAACATGAAACATGTTTGTAGCCACTGATATTTAGCAATTTTTCTTCACCATCCTCTAACCAATGTTCTAAGAAACAAAATGTCTACGCCGTAGTAATTATTGCTAAATTTCTCTAAGAATACTTCAATTTCACCGGTTTTGTACCTTATGCTTTGGATATTTTGATGATAGACTGTTAGACAATGTTCCATATGTTTTTTAATATTGTTGCGTAAATTAATTTTAATTTTCTTGCCGGTTACTTTGGATGGTCCTGATTTTAGGGCCTCTGTCGTAAAAAACAGTTTTCAAAACGATTTATTCCGACATACTCCGGCCAGATATTTGGATTTATAAATTTGTCAACGTGATTTGCAGGTACTGAGATTTTAAAGGACGAGTATTCTTCGGGGTATTTAGATTGCATTGTCTTGCACTTTACATCTAGTATGTTTTTAGAAGTCAGGTACCTAGTAAGTTCAGTAACTGACATGTCTAATGGGCATCTAAATACATCGTAATCTATGTATCTGATAACGCCTTTGAATATGTTGTCGTCAGCTCCTTGACCATATATCACATTCTTTCGCCTCCAATTTCTTGGTTTGGTGAATTGCCATTTTCCTTCATTTTCAGTCTCTTCATTATTGTGTTTATCATTACTGGTTTGATTATCGCCAACGTTGTCATTATTTGCCATTTCTTGCATCGATTCACATTTGTTATCTGCCTGACTATATGTGATTATTTTCTCTGATTTATTTTCAGGGTATTTTTTATGTAGGTTGTTTGTTACCTTTCTACCTCACAGCATCACTAAAAGTTTTCTTTCTGTTTTCATTTATTTTAGCTTCTTCTGCTTTGTGCTTAATTTGCATTTGTTTATATTCGCTTGAGGTTAACAATCTAACCAGTTGAATGTTGCTCTCACGTAACTGTTTCACCTCATCTTCTAGTGTAGATATTTTGTCTATTAGTTTTTCAGCTTCACTTTTTGCACAATTATTTATTTTCTCCACTTCGTGTTTCACACAATTATTTATAATTTCACTGAATTCACTACTTTTCAGAAAAGCAATTATCGTTTCCTCGTGTCGTGATCTTAGATCTGGCGGCATATTAATATAAAATATAGATTTTTATAGTCCGGTCCTGTCCTAGTTTGTATCTGTTTTTCACTATTTCACTTTTTTGTTACCTAGATATTTCTGGGAACAAAAAGTAGTTTAGTATAAGCACACATAGTTTCTGTTGTACGGAGACATAAAAGGTATGTTATAATTTTACATAGTTTTCAAGAAATAAAAGGTATGTTATACTTTTACTTACTTTTCTAACATCATCCATTTTTAATAATCATTTCATTTCCTAATAAGTTTGTTACAAAATATTACAATTGTTTTTTATGTACATATTGTTTTTCCTTACAAAAAAAAAATCTATCAATGAAGTTGCAATAATAACTGGTAATTTTGAAATGAGTAAAATTTTTTTTTGGGATTTTGGGCGTTTTAATTGTTGTAAGTATTTGTTTAATATTTGGTAATGAGAAATTTTTGTGCGAAACGGAAGTTAACGGTGCGTTACTCTTGCATAATTTTCACATTATTGATGTTGTGAGAGACAACATTACATTTTATATGTGATTGTAGCATTTTTATATTTGGTAAATGTAAAGCCTTTTATATAGAATGACTTTTTTCGTGTCAAAAATAAAAAGTTTTTCCTCTTGTAAACTCAATCATGGGACATACTACAGAACTTTTATCAATTACGAAATTTGCATTTTGTAATCTTATTTATTACCCTAGGATGGGGATTATCTAATCTAATTTTAATTTTCCTGTTCATGCAGGGCATTAATAGTTATTATTGCAGGGGTAAATGCTAATCAATGGTAAACCTTTCCGGAGTATAGGGAGCACAGCATTCTTCGGGGCGCAAATCATTCGACACTCAGTTATACACATAATGTAAGTTCTGTGGGGGTTTCGTTGTTACAAGCTGAATTTTACATAAAATGAATGCTTCTGTACAGCAATTGAAATCTAAAAATAAACAAAAAAGCATTAAAAAGGGATTTTTTTTTAGTTTATAGATTTATTGCTCGTATAAAAAGGTTTAAAATCCCGAGCCTCTTAAAAATCGCCGTACAAAAGGGCACCAAAATTAAAAACGAGTTAAGCATATAGTGGCAAAGATGCAAATTGCTATTTGATATATTTTCCGAAAAGGTTTTGTAGAACAATTTTTTTTTTTTAATTTTCAAATATTATATACTTACCACAAAACTTCCGCGGGCCATTTTCTCGAAAACTAAAATAGATATCTGAGTTCCGTAAAAGGCATTCACTAGAATATATAACACATTGAAGTATAGATGGCGTTGCGATGCAAAGAAACTGTTCGATCCCAGGAAACTTGAAAAGAACCGCATATTATGGAACATTAAATTTTAAGCAACTTTTATAAAGTGAATAATTTTCGATAAATCGCTAGTTTTCGAGATATTTGAACTTAAAATAATTTTTTTTAAGTAACAAAAATCGACAACTTTTTTTTAATAAATTTTTAACGATATGGCCTTTGGGATGTTTTTTATAGTAAATCAGACTGATTTAGATAGTAAAGAAAAATTCCAATCAACTTCCAGTTTGGCCGGAAATTACATTATTGTTCATTTTTTAATCAGGCACTGTGTACGTTTTGATGCAAAATGAAAGAACATATTGAGCATGTTTTCAAATGTAACCATTTGTGTACAATTGATATCAATAAAGTTAAGTCTTTATTTCTAAACAGCAGTTACAGCCACCTTTGTTTTAGTAAAAATAAATTATCAGGAGGAGCACACGGACAAAAGTCGATGGTGGATTTTATCCTGGAGAAGTAGAAATTTTATTTGCAACATGTTTGAACAACAAAAACTGTAGGGTCTTATCTCTTTACCTAACATAAAACAGGATTTTCATGGTTACTTCAGTAACTTGAGAGGGGGTAAGAAAACATTTTATCTAACTATCATCAACAAGGAAAGTTGAAAGTGGAAAAAATAAAGAATTATTTCAATTAAACATTTAATATTTTGTTGTATATGTCTAGGAAATACACACGATTGTCTACATTAATTAAAAATAGTTTTTTATTCGTGAGAGTGACAATTTTTTGTACTTTTCCTCTAAATTACGAGTGAGTTTTGCTTAATAATCATAGTTTAATAAGATCGACTCGTAGAAACCCATAATTATTACTATTTTATCAAATTAGTGTCAAACTAAATATTTGGAGAAAAAATTGACGACTGTCAAGAATAAAAAAAAAACTATTTTTAATTAAATGTAGACATTTGTGTATATTCCTAAACATATACAACAAAATATTAAATGTTTAATTGAAATAATTGTGTTTTATTTTTTGTCCACTTCCCCACTATTCTTTGTTGATGATAGATATTTATTTGGACATTAATTTGATAAAATAGTAATAATTATGGGTTTTTACGAGTCAATCTTATTAAACTATGGTTATAAAGCAAAAAACTCACTCCGTAATTTGGAGAAAAAGTACAAAAAATTGACGACTCTCATAATATTTATTTGGACACTAATTTGATAAAAAAAATTGTATCTAAAATCAGTTTTATTGATATCAGTTGTAGATAAATAGTTGCATTTGTAAACATGCTCAAAGTAATATTTCCTTTCGTTTTTCATGAAAATATAGTGTCCGATTGAAAAATGAACCATACTTGAATTTCGGTCAGACCAGAAGTTGAATAGAATTTCTTTCATTACATTACTATCTAAATCGGTCGATTTACTATAGTAAATCAGACCAGAACAAACATCCCAAAGTGCATATCGTCTATAATTTATTTTAAAAAAGTTATGACTATTTTTGTCGCTTAAAAAAATTATATGTAAGTTCAAATATCTCTAAAACCAGTGATTTTCCGAAAATTATCCGCGTCACAAAAGTCGTTTAGAACTTATTATCTTAGTCTCCTTCTTTTAATGATAACTAATTGTTAGCTTTAGAATAGTGGTTTTACTTCAGCTAAGAGGAAGTTTCGAACAATATTCAATACTAACTTATTTATACTTAATCTAAGATTTCAGTTATTTAGTTCAAAAGTAGAGATTATTGCGATCTGCTACATTTAACACTTAATGTAAGAAATGTGTCATTTTGTTCAACAACTGTATTATTTAAACAAAACTGATGAATTACTTGAATCAATAAATATTTGATGTTGACTGAAATCTTTTCTTTCTTGATTTAATATTGCGATCTATTAAATTTACCACTTAATGTAAGGATAAATTTCATTTCGTTCAACAATTGTATTATTTAAATAAAACTTTTTCCTTTTCTTTTTTGGAATTTACTACCACATGAATAATTCTTCGTTATCTCAAAAATATAGTTAGTTACCCAGTATGTTACTAGAAAAATAAAACTCTGCGCTCGTAACTTTACATTAAAAGATTAGTCAGAGGGTGTTTTTTGAAACGTTAAGGAATTATATTACTATTTTTTTGTCTCATATTAGTTGTCAAAAAACACACTGACTAATCTTTTGACGTAAAGTCACAAGCTCAGAGGTTTATTGTTCCAGTAACATACTGGGTAACTAACTATATTTTTTAGATAACGGAGAATTATTCATGTGGTAGTAAGTCCCAAAAAAAGAAAAGGAAAAATTTAGAGAATGCCACAAATAACATTCAGACAATATTTAAATAAAACTGATAAATTATTTGAATCAAATTTGAATTTCTAGGATTAGCTAAGGACTTTTCAGAATTAGAAAAAAGGTTTTATGAGGAATGACGTTTTATTAAGAAACCAAAAACAAAAAATTTTACAAGTATAGGTCCATTCGTGAACACACTGTATATGAGACTTCAAATTTACCACAGGAAGGTACATTATTTCCTTATGTGCTTTTAAGTGTTTTATGAATTTTATTCTCTTTCCGATTTGAGGAATATTTTCTATAATCTGTTCTTCTGAAATTTCCAGTAAATTGTCAACGTTAGTTAATTTTCTTGACCTAGAAAATAATTATTTATGTTATTAAAGTATAAATAATTTAAAGAAATCATTGTAGCTAACTATATAATAGAAAAGTATGCTCGAACTTTCAAATAGGTATGGCATAACAAGTTTTACATATGAAACTGAAATTTTTAAGCCCATTTGAATTCACAAAATGTCCATGCATATGTACAAACTGTAAATAGGCAGCTAAAATACATAATAATTAATATGTTAGCTTAGCATTTTTGGCAAGAACAAAGAAGTTTAATCCTACACTGATAATAAATTAATATCAATGACTTCAGAAAGCCACCGATTAATAATGTTATATATAGGTAAACATCAGGGTGCATGACTAGTAAGTCGCCGTATTCCTTTCAAGGGATGTTAGTAGAGCTCATTTGCAACTGATTTAACTATAACATGCATAATGCAAGACCTAACAGTTTTTGAGATATTTTATTTTTTTTTTTTTTTTTTTTTTTTAGAATTTTTCCTTGCCCTTATGTATTTCAAAAAACATGTCCTCGCTTCAGCGGAGATTTCTCACTCAAAAATAAGACAAATAGTTACCATCAACATGGGTCCATTGCTGTTTCGTACTTGAAATGCAGAATGTTGAAGTTTTATTATTATTTCGGTTAATTTTGTAAAGAAAATATATATACCACTGACTTATTTAGTTTTAGATAGTACAGTTATGTAGACAGTTAATTGCTGAAAAGAAGTCACCTCTTGATTTTTGTTAGATTTAGGTTTTATGTAGGAGATAAATGCAATTTTTTTATGTAGGGTACTTAATAGCATTATTTTATTATTTTTTTTAATAGAATTAAAAAAGACTAAAAATTGCATTTATTTTCTACACGATGCCGATATCTAAAAAGCGTCAAGAGGTGACATTTTTTCGGCAATTGACTTTCTGCATAATTGGGCTATCAAAAACTAAAACAATCAGTGGTGTATATATTTTTTACAGTCAACGCAAAGAGAAATAAAACTTCAATATCTCGGAAACGAAGCAAAAATGGACCTATGTTGAGAGGAATTAGGTATATTTGTCTTAATTTTGAGTGTAGAATCTCCGTTTAAGCGATGGCACATATTTTTTGAAACACCATGTATCTTTCTAATTTGAAAACAATGGACACTCTACCTGTACCTAGTATTTTTATATAATTTATGAAAGTAAAATATAGTTTTTAAAACTTCATATGAATCTCATTCGAAAAGTAATATATAAAGTAGAGAAGTTTTTAAATAAATTGCACGTTTAATGCATTATCAAGTTTTAAAAATAGATTCCTACGATTGGGTTGAAATTTTTTTCACAAATGTAGTTTTTTAGCTCGTCTTATTATCTTATGAAAGTATTTAACCTAATTTTTGTTACTTAACTATGTAAACTAACGCAGGAAATGGGATACCCTGTATATTATTAAATTTTTGGAATGATCCTTTGTTCCTGATTTCAAAAATATTCCATATGTTACCCCTACCATATACCGTTTTTGAGTTATTAAACGTCGAATATCTTAGTTAAACTAGTTACTGTAAATATGGAAAAGTGAACATTATTTAAGTGAGTATGAAAATGACAACTATTATGTTTGATAAGTGACATTTATTTAATGAAATAATCAAAATGGGTTACAGTGAGGAAGAAAAAAAAAAATTTTCCAAATAAAATTTATTAGGAAATTTAAATATAAATAAATAATTTTATAAAAATTTGGAATATTAATTTAACGCTCTATATTAATGACCGAGCATTAAAAATTGTTTTTAAGTGAATCTGTTTTAATGTCTTGAATAGATAATCCAAAAAAAATGAATTAGTATTTAGGAAACATTATTCAATATGATCTCGAACGGGTAGGACACTATGCGTAGTTTGCCCATCCTGCATCCAAATCATATCTTCAAGTTCGGCTTCCAGAAAATTCTACAAAAGAATATTTTCTGCTTCTGGGATAATTATTTCCAGATAGGTAACTCCAGTGAAAGTATAATCATAAAATATAGTCCCAACAATTTTGTTTCTGAAAATTCCACACCAAACGCTAACAGTTTTTCTTCCTGATTTTTTTATTTGTTTTATCAATCTTTTTCTGTTGTGCTTGTTTTCCCACGACCTTTGATTCCTGTTTTTCCTATTATAAACTTGCCGTAGAAATGGATAATTCATCAGTCCAAAATATTTTAGTGAAAAAATTGGGATCTTCATTTGAGTGCAGTATATAGTGTTTTGGTGTTTCGTAGTAAACTACGTCAGTGTTACCTTCATTCAACTTTTGAATCATCTGGCGGCAAAAGTCCAGCCTTTTCCTTTTATGAGCCTCTGTTAAAACTTGTACAGGTAAAATTTTATATGGTCTGTAGCTGTTATTTTTTAACGTACGATGGATTTTGGAATAACTTTTACCTAATTGATCGACTGCATTATTTATATCACATTCAAAATTTTCTAAAAAATAATACAATGTTTCAAAAAAGTCTATTCGCGAATAAATATAGATGGGCTTACCTTCGAAATGAAGCAGTTGTTCTTCCTGGTTTGCTTGAACTACACGCTTTTTTCTACTAAAACTGGAGGTATCATTCACCTTTGGGTAACAAATTTTCAACGCATTTTCTGTTGGTGTTGCTCTTTTTGCTGCACGTTTATTTTTGTTATTTTGTGTATAAGAAGTAAATATTTTGCCTTTTTCTTCCTCACTGTAAACCCTTTTGATTGTTTCATTAAAGAAATGTCACTTATCAAACATAATAGTTGTCATTTTCGTAGCTCACTTTAATAATGTTAACTTTTCTATATTTACAGTAACTAGTTTTAACTAAGATATTCGATGTTTAATAACTCAAAAATGATATATGGTAGAGGTAACATATGGTATATTTTTGAAATCAGGAACAAAGGATCATTCCAAAAATTTAATAATATACAGGGTATCCCATTTAAAAATATATATTATTTTTATATCCCGAGAAATCTGCACGCTACTGTACTTTTGATAGCATTTTAACAAAATTCAGTTATAACCACACAACTTTTATTTAAAACTTTTTTTCTATAGGCAAAAATAACGATGATAGGGGGTAGGAAATTTATAATGAAAACCTGTACATCTTGTATCTGAGAAGGAGCACAGAACACTTTCCTAATGAAAAAATAATACAATATTTCAAAAAGGTCTATTCGCGAATAAATATGGATGGGCTTACCTTCAAAATGAAGCAGTATATCTAGCTGTTCTTCCTGGTTTGCTTGAACTATACGCATTTTTCTACTAAAACTGGAAGTATTATTCACCTTTCGGTAAATATTTTTGAACGTATTTTCTAATGGTTTTGGACGATTTGGATACAACACCCTATATGCTCTTTTTGCTGCACGTTTATTTTTGTTATTTTGTATATAAGTAAATATTTGGACTTTTTCTTCCTCACTGTAAATCATTTTGATTATTTCATTAAAGAAATGTCACTTATCAAACATAATAGTTGTCATTTTCTTACCTCACTTTAATAATGTTAACTTTTCCATATTTACAGTAACTAGTTTAACTAAGATATTCGACGTTTAATAACTCAAAGTAATACACACGAGAACCCGTAGGACTCAAGTGACTATTGCCGAATGTCAACAAGTTTGAGAAAAGAACCGGAGAATTATTTTCTAATTTATTCTCACTCGAACGGTATTCGAAAGATTATTTTTTAATGTTCAAATACAAATTATAAATATTGTCTGAACGTTATTTGTGGCATTCTGTAAGTTTTTCTATTTCTTTTTTTAGGACTTACTATCACTTGATAATTCTTCGTTAGCCATAAAATATAGTTAGTTACCCAGTATGTTCCTGGAAAAATAAACCTCTGCGCTTGTGACTTTACGTCAGAAGATTAATCAGAGGGTGCTTTTTGACAACTAATATGAGACACAAAAATAATAATATAATTCCCTAACGTTTCGGAACACGAATCTGTTTCCTTTTTCAAAGTTATTTATCTATTTTTAGAATATGTCGAGCGTGAAACTTGACACATATTATTTGTTTATGTAATATCCATAGATATTTACATATCGTATCGAATTATTACTTACCATAGTATTTTTACATCCATTTTCTGTAATACTACGACTATTTCCCTCATATTATAAGAACCAATGAAATAGCAAGATTTTGAAAATTTGGACCAATAAGAACAAACTTTCAGCGAAAATTGCATTCCACGTGCAAATTTTACATAAAATTACAGCTTAAAACGTCAGTTCAATAATAAAAATCGAAGATTTTTTTCTTTTTTTATTTTCCTGTGACGATAGCAGGCTTATAGAGGCAAAAGGAACATAATTACCTACTTTTTAAATATTTTGGGTTTTTCTATAAAAAACAATAGTTTTAAAATTCGATTTTTAAATAAATCCGCTTAAAAATTGTGACAAGGGAATAAAAGTATACCCAGCCGTGATTGTATATTGAATTGGTAATTCAGTTAATAATAAAAGATATTTCTTGTTCTATGTTTTGTTCTGGAAATAGCTTAATAAATATATTTCGTGCATTAAAAAAAATCAGAAAATTCAGCATTCAAAGCATGTTGCCTTTAAGAAACAGCGTTCGTTCATTTTGATCTGATTTGACTGAAAAATTATCCTTGACTGCGTCTCGGGCACTTTTTGTCAAATTACATCAAAATGAACTCGAGTAGTTTCTAGGCAACACGTTTTCATGCGCTGAATTTTCGATAATTTTTAATACGCCTAATATATTACTATAGATAATTTCTTCCACTGACGGTGAACTAAATCGTTTTTGGTTTATTTTTTTAAATTTAAGACAACATTGATGAAAGATGTCAAAACCAGAAAACACGTCGATGTACAAAAACAAATTACTACAAAATATTCTCAGTAGGATAATATAATTATATTATTCTCACTATAATAACAATATAATTGGAAAAAAATTAAACACACTATCAAAAATACTCCTAAATGATTGGAAAACAAAAACATTAAAAAATAATCACGGAAATAGACTAACGTGTGTGGTAGACACGATTTAAATATCCGCGGTTTTATAACTTTCTATAATTGGTTAATATGTAGCCTATAAAAAAATGCCCACAGTATGGCAGCCTACATGTAGGGGACATTTTGTTTGTATCGTATCAGAGATCCAGATTATGTTAAGAGATTCGTGACGAACGGACACAATTTTAATTACGAAAAAAAATGAAATGTAAAAATAATGAACAATAATTGGCCACGAAACTTTTGTATTTTATTCTGATGAATTTATCTAGGTATCCTTGTATTAAATTGTCTGTTTGACATTATTTTTTTGTTTATTTTTTTTTACGTTTAGATTACTAAATATTAATTACCAAATATTAGGAATTGCGAAAATTACCTTATTAATATTAATTTTAATTTGAAATAAGTTACTTTTTATGGTTTATATGTTTGCTCCTTAATTTTTTTGTCTTTCTACCATTAAAAGTTTGACATAATAAAAATATTGAAGTTACGTTATGTTTATATTAATCATTGGTTTCCATGACGACTTTAAATCTCTCAGGGAATAGACGCTCGTTTTACTCCCTGTTTTGAGGCAGTAACATACTGTTTTATTCCCGTTCGTACAAAAAGAAATTTATTTATTTTCTATAATTGTATTAGGTAGGTAACTATTTTTAGGCAGTTACCTGTTTACAGAACTACAATCAAAAAGTAAAAAAGTCGGTGACGGACATAGTTTTTTAAATTATCAAATTGCAAGCGCGTACGCACGCCCCTGATGAAGCTTTCCACACCATTTTAATACTAAAATATATAGTATTTTACTCTTTACAATCTAAATTTCATTCAAATTGCTAGTCGTTTCAGAGATATTTAAAAAAAAACTGAAAAAATAAGAAAACTTTAACACCCTGTATATGACTAACGAGGCGTTTCCGGATCCATGTTGATAGGAATTATTTGTCTTATTTTTGGGTGAGGAATCTCTGCTTCAACAATGGCACATAATTTTTTAAATACCCTGTATATAATAAATGGGTGACAACCAATTTTTCGTTAAATAGGTATTAATTTTTTTGAGTAATAAAATACGTGGGCTATTTTATGTGGATGTGATTTACATAATAAAAAGTTTCTTACACTTTCAAATGCCTATTTACTAAATTTTTATTTTATGTTTCAGCATTTAAGTGTTACCGAAGAATTAGTAACTTGTGAAACCTGCCTTGATTCATTGCAAAGCTTTTTGAATTTTATAACGGACTGCTTGAATCTGGAAGTGAATATTAACACCATGGAGGATGCAACAGATATCGATACAAAAGACTTTACAGTGAAGCATGAAGTTACCGGCAGTGATATTGATAGAGTAAATTTAGAAAACAATTATGATAAAAGTGTAGAACAAGCTGCTGTGAAGAAAGAAATAGAATATGTTGATATGAAAGTAGAAAATATTAAAAATGAAGAAGTTCAAATTAAACAGGAGCAAAACAATGCTGAAAGGTAATCCTAAACACTGATTTTATATTACCGACCTAAAAATAATATACACCATGAAAGAGCTCCAAAATATGTGACCAAATATCAGCCTTGTTTTTCTTTGCTTTTTAATGATTTCTACCTTAAAATAAAGATAAAAAAATGCCTTTTTAAGGTAGATTACAATTATGTAAAAAAAAATTACAGAAATAAATGCCACCCACTTTTAAAGAAAGGTGTTTCTTAATAATGTCCTCCATTTCGAATTTCATTATTATTTATAAACGTGTATATATGTACTATTTCTGTAATCCACGTAATCTTGGCTTTTATTTAAGTTTAAAATCAAAAAAATCGGATAAAAAAAATTTTGAAAAGAAATGTAAGGGTGAAATTTTCATCGGGGTACCCAGTATATTGATGTTATAGAGATCGGGAGTGGCGATAAATGACGTGAATTACACGGTTGACGCTGATGTGATTTATCATCGCGTAAAAATATGTTCATGCATATCACACAATATCTTACCTTGTGGTTATTTTGGCGAGTTTGGTAACATCCAAAATTAATACGACGAGCGCTGAAAGTATTGGTATAACACACGTATTTTTCCAGCTGCCTAGTGAATTATAGGTTATGCCATATATCTAACAATTGTAGTATAGGACCCGTGCGATATTTTAAGATATAAACTTTTTTTCTTAAATGTAATCCCAGTTTTTTATTCGAAATTTCGATGGAGTTAAAGTTTGCCTATACATATTACTACCTACTTTATCAAATTTAAAATCGGTTGAAAAATGGCCGATTTTTCTCTTTACAAAAAGAAGGCCATGAAATAATATTTCAAATTACAATTGTCGCAAGGCAAGTTGTGAAATCATTACTAAACACAGTAAAGTAAATTCTGCCTACTTCTTGTATTGGTGTTATTTAATACTCTATAAAAATCAGTCAAAAAACATTTTTATCCCCCCCTTTAGTTCTTTGTTTTTAAAAATTTTTTCCCCCCAAAAAAAAAAAAATTATAAAAAATTTCTATTTTAATTTTTTTTTTTTAAAAAAAAATTTAATTAACCCCCCCCCCGGAAAAATTTTTTCCCCCCCACCCCCCCCCCACCCCCCTTTTTCCCCCCCTTTCCCCCTCTCCTCCCCCCTTTTTCTCTTTTTTTTTTTTTTTTTTTTTCCCCTTTTCCCCCCCCTTTTCCATTCATTTCCTTTTTTAAAAAAAAAAAAAAAAATATATTTTTTTTTTTTTTTCAAAAAAAAAAAAAAAAAAAAATTAAAAAAAAAAAAAAAAAAAATTTTCATAAAAATTTTCCCCTTTCCCCCCCCTTCCCCCCCCCCAACACCAAAAAAAAAAAAAAAAAAAAACCAACCCAAATTCTTTTTTTTTTTTTTTTTTTTTTTATCAAAAAAAAAAAAAAAATTTTTTTCCAATTTTTTTTTTTTTTTTCCCCCCCCTTTCCCCCCCCCCCCCCCCCCCCTTTCCCCAACAACCAAATCAAAAAACCCAACCAATCCTCCAAAAAAACCCAAAAAATAAAAAAAAAATATTTTTTTAAAAAATTTTTTTTAAATTTTTAACAAAAAAAACACCCACTAAAAAAAAAAAAAAATTCCACAAAAAACCCCCTCATTTCCCCCCCCAACAAAAAAAAAAAAAAATATAAAAAAAAATTTTTTAAAAAATAAATAAATTTATTAAATATAGTCAATGTACATGAAAAAACCAAATGTCGTTTAAGTGAATTATTTAAATGCGAGAACCCGTTATTTTGTCTTTTATTTTAAAGGGTCTTTATCAGGCTTTTTAGTTAAAACTATAAATTTTATTATATTTTATTGTATTTTATTCCGGTTCCGAGCGGAAAAAAATTTTCAAATGTTGGGTTTGGAAAAAAAAAGAAAAAAACAAAATTGGTAAAATTTACCTAGTTGCCTAAGTTTAACGGAAAGTTATCGATGGCACATTCGTTTTTTTTTTGGAAATTAACCAAAAGTTGGAAAAACCGACCCATGGGGGTTTTTTTTCCCGCGGATAAAATTTTTTTTAAAAACAAAAAAAATTTTAAAAAAAAATTATGTTAAAAATTTTTTTTTTTTTTCCCCCCCCCCCCCCCCGCCCCCCCCGGGGGGGGGCGGGGAAAAAAATTTTCCCCCCCCAAAAAAAAAACTTTTTTTTTTTTTTTTTTTTTTATTTCCCCCCCACCCCCCCGGTTTTTTTTTTTTTTTTTTTTTTTTTTTTTTTTTCCCTTTTTTTTTTTGTTGTGGCCCCCCCCCCCCCCTCTTTTTTTTTTTTCCAAATTTATTCATTAAATTTTGTAAATATTTACAAAATAGGTATTGTCTATAGTTATTTATTTGTGGCATCCTATATTTCTTCTGTCCTTCTTTGGGTATTAAGCCATATAAATTATTAAAAAAAAAATGTTAAATAAAACTTTGCGTCAAAAGTATGTCAGAGGTTGGTTTTTGAGAGATGTGGAAAAATGTCACCTAAAAAAATATTAAGTAATTTGAAAATGAAACAAATGTCATATTTTTGATATTTAAAAGTTGACATTTCGAAATATTCTCTGCCATTCTCAAAACTATAGAAAAATGTCTTTGATAAAAAATTGTCTTTTTTAGTAGTGCCAGACATGACAGTTTTCTGTTTATATATTTTCACTGACAAGTGAGACATTGATATTTTGTCTACTTACATCGTCTCTACGGATTGAAAACCAGTCCGTACAAAAATCTACAGAGTAATTGGACACACATTTGTCACCGTTCAACAAAATAATGGCGGATTCTTTAAGATTTCTTCTTGTATTATTACTTTCTTGTTTGCATAACCCCACTTAATAATGTGATTGCTATTCCACGCGTGTTCACATATTTTTAATTTTTCAAATTGTCCCTTCCTAGCATAATTCTTGTGTTCGGCAAGCCACACATTGAAAGGTCCAGATGACTTACAGACATAAAATTTACCGCATTTGCATGGGATGCTATAAATACAATTTTTTTAATCTTCCACATCATTCGATAATATAGATCTCAACGTTTTATTGGTCTTAAACACCGTCCACACAGAACTTATTTCCAATTTTACGTAATTTGTCAAATAAGATACATGCGTATATACAGAATTACTACTGTAGAATGAAATTCAGGTCGCTGTATTTGTGGTATGTGCTATGTATATTCTACTTTGAATATTTGAAAATTCTCCCATCAGCAAAACTCACGGGAAATTGGATATTTATTAAAACAGTTTTAATAAATTGCAGCACCTTTTTTAACGCCATTTTCTTGTTTAGTATTGAAATTTAAATATGAGGCTGTCTTCTATAACTGCTGGTTTCATATGTGTTATCAAACATTTTAATTAAAATGTCCAAAAAGGGTAATTCATTATTATTTTCTACTTCTATAGTAAATTTAATTGATGGTTCTTGACTGGTAATAGAATTTAAAAAAGTTTTCAAATATTCACTGCTGTAAGGCCAAATTGGAAAAACACCCGAAAATTTCCCCCCCCCAAAAAAGGTTCATAAGCAATAAATATTGCTTTTCTCAAAATCTTCCATAACAATATTACTTAAAATGGGAGTTTATATAAACAATTTTTTTTAAATAACTTATGGGACAGGAGCTTAATACGATTATTTAGTTTCATGAAATGACACCAAATAAAATATTCTTATTTTATGGGTTTAAAAAAAAATATGCATCAGTGTTACCTGTAATTTTGTATATTAAATCTATGTGGTATTTACACAGTAAACAATATCCAGTAGACTATGTCAACAAATGTAATGGAAGATGGAATGCCTGGCCCTAAAATAAATAAAAATTGTTGAAAATATTAATTATTTTCGTATAAAAACAAAATATCGGGTCCTTGAGAATAATTAAATTTAATACAAATTTCGTTTGCATTCTCCTTAATATTCTTACTAAAAACAACTTGTACAAATGCAAAAATATGGTCTGCATACCTACATAACAAGTATTTTTTTTTAATTTCGAGTAACGCTTTTAATTTAACAATAATTAAGATTAGTGTAGTATAACAAATTTATGTTTTATATTTTGCACAGCCAAAGTTACTTAATTTACCTATCAGAATCATGAGGAAAAAAAATTCCAATGTTCCAATGTACCTTTTGTTTTTACAGCTTTTAGAGTTCTTTTATTCTATCGTGACGAAGTACCAGTTTCATTTAAAAAAATGAAAATTTTTTTTATAAAATGACTAATTTGGAATTGATCTACAACATACACAGATTTTAAAATTTATCCTGTAATATTTTTAAATTATTCAAAATAGATGCAGAAGCATTCGTCTAAATACAAAACCAAAAATTCACGCTTTTTTCCTATTTAATAATAATAATAATAATAAAAGGATTTTATTAGGTACATTAATGTATAATACAATAACAATATGAGACCTGTGGGCGAAGTCTACAAAAAAACTGCTACTCAACTTAATCCTGACATATACATTTTAAAATTATAAATTTTAATATTAGTATGTATATAACAAAAAAATATGATTACAGTTAATTATTTTATAGTCTCGGTAAATTACAACAATAACAGAGAGAAAGAAATATATAAACGAAAAGTCGAAAGAAAAAATAATAAATAGAAAAAAAGAAAAAGTTGAATATGATGCATTGACCCGCAATAATAATGAATCATTGAAAAAATAAAAAATATAATTTGGTTTTGTTACGAAAAATGTTTATGAAGTTGTTGTAATTATTGGAAATATTATTGTAGATGACAGTAGCATGATATGTAAATGTTCTTGTAAACATGGTTGAATGAAATTTAAGTAATGATAATGTTTTGCTAGATCTAATATTTACATTGTGTATATTATACCAAAAAGAAAGCTTTTCTCGTGGATATGGAGATGATGTAATAAGAATATGCTGGACAAATACAGATGTGATATTTCACTAAATTATTTAACTTGAGCCAACCTAATTCGTTTATTTTAGCGGACACTCTCAAATTTTTTTAGATCACAAATGAACTTACAACATGAGTTTTGTATCTTTTGTAAACGATATTGTGTAATTTTCTCAAGACGGGGGGAAATAATAGGATATTGCAGTAGTTTAAGATAGATAACAACACAAAAGTTACATTTAGTTTTTTTGTCATCTTATAATTTAAAATATTTATGTTTGTATATAATATCTTAAGGCAGTGTAGGACTTCTTTACCAGTTGTGCAACATGTTCATGAAATCGAAGTTTTGAAGTAACCTAAATTTTTTATAGTGCTGACAATATTAGGCTAAACATTACTAATTTGAAGAGTAAGGTTTGAGTGTACTAAATGTTGTACTTTACTAGGACAAAAGCAGATGACGTGGCATTTACTACTATTAAGTTTTAAATTATTTTCTTGTGAATAAGTAGAAATTATATTCAAATGATAATTAATATGCTAGCACTAGCTTGTTTTACTAACTTGCGATAAAAGGATAGCAAGATTTGGTTGTCATCAACATATGATTGTATTTTAGTGAACCTTATTTCATTGAAAATATCTGCCGTATTCAGGGTGTCCCAGATTTAAACGGACATACTCTAGTGGAAGATAGAGCACACTCAGCTGAGTTCAAAACACCCCTATACTTGCCGTTGAATGTGAACCGTTTTTGAGATACGGGGTGTTTTATGGTTTTTGACCAGAACTTTAGTCCACCATATTTTTGAAATGACTGCACATATTTAGATAAAATTTGTTATACATATTATACTCTTTTAGGTTAATAAATAACTTAAGTAATTTTGGAAAAATTCCAGGACTGACCTCCATTTTTTTTAATATGGCTCTTAGAGTCGTTAATATCACACTGTATATTATTTTTTGGTAAATGTTAGTAAACTTTTAAAAAGCCTATGGACTAGTTTATGAAATAATGTCATAATATTTGTGGCACTATATGGTTATTCTTCAATAAATTTTCAAAAGTATTGAAAGACCAAATTTGACATTCTACAAATAACCCAATCCAGTTGCTAACATAATTATTTTATTAATTTTAGCTAAATACCCCGCAGAAGAGGTTGTTATTTGTTTTTGTTTTGACAATTAGTGTTCCTAAGCTTTTTTTAGTTTAAATTTCATCCAAAATAATACACATTCCATTTCTTTCATGAAAGAAAAATAATGTTAGTGAAGAGGCTTGATACCATAAAAAAATATTAAACACCTTTTGAGAAGAACTTAAAATTAGAGACATAAGTTTGCAATTTTATTTTGACAAAATAAATTTATTTAGAACTTTAAATAATTGAAAAAAAAATCAAAAACTGTGCAAATAATTAAAACAGGTTTTCAAAATGAATGCTCCCAGCGTCAATACATTTTCGAGAACGTTTTAAATGTTTTTCACTGACCTATCAATCACTTTCGGGTTATTTCTAATGTTATCATATACCGTAATAATTTTTCTAGAAGCTGTTCTCGTGTATCTGACTTGAAAAGACCCCATAAAAAATAATCCAGGAGACCTCGGTGGCCAGTTTACCGGATCTCTGCAACTAATCCATCTGTTGGTGTAATGCTGGTTCAGATGATCCCGGACCGGTACAGAAAAATGGGGTCCAGCACCATCGTGCTGAAACCACTAACCCCTAGTATTGATGCCTTCTAATAAATCTGGCAAGATATCTCTAAGGAAGTTTAAATAAACTTCACCAGTTAGCCTTTCTTCAAAAATATGGGGCCCTATTAGATGATTATTGTAAATACCACACCACACATTAATATTAAATCTGTACTGGGAATGTTTCTGAATCACTGCATGTGGATTTTCGCTTGCCCAAAAATGCTGATTTCTACAGTTGTTAATTCCGTCACGTGTGAATTGGGCTTCAACCGTGAATAGAACTCTCCATATTGTTCTTCTGTGAGCCAAAATCCTGCTACAAAATGTTAAGCGGGGATCGTCGTCGCCGTCTTCTAGACGTTGAACTGTTTCAACATGAAATGTATACAAATTTTCCTTCTTTAATGTTCGCCATACTCTTGTCTTAGGTACTGCTAACTCATTACTTATTTTTCTAACACTTATGGATGGATTAATTTTCAACAACCTGTAATATTTGCTCTTCTTGTGGAAAAGCTCTGGGAACATGTTCATGCTTTGTCATTGACGGAAATTGTCCATGTTCCCTACTAAATTAGTATACCTCTGAAGAAAACATTTTATGATCTGGTACACGGCGATTTGGAAAATGCCTTTGATACTCTATTTTTGCAGCACTCCCATTTCCGTCGCAAAAGCCATACACAAAAATAATATCCGCATAATCTTCATTACTAAATTGAAACGGCATCTTAAAATTTTTAGTTTTATAACTGGTTTTTTATCACTTATTCTAATAATTACTAAGAGCGAACAGCAATTCTTATTTGTAAAATTACACATTTGACATGTGCCTACTTGGGATTTTTAATGCAACAATGTCATGTGTTAATCGCATCGTTTTATTACATATTTTTTATTCGTGAAATAAATGGAATGTGCTTTATTTTGGACGGAGAACACTGAATGTCAAAACAAAATCAAATAACAACCTCTTCTGCGGGGTATTTAGCTAAAATTAATAAAATAATGATGTTAGCAACTGGACTGTGTTATTTGTAGAATGTCAAATTTGGTCTTTCAATACTTTTGAAAATTTATTGAAGAATAACCATAAATGTACCATCAAATATTATGACATTATTTCACAAACTGGTCCACTGGCTTTTTAAAAGTTTACTAACATTTACCAAAAAATAATATACAGTGTGATGTTAACGACCCTCAGAGCCATACTAAAAAAATGGAGGTCAGTCCTGGAATTTTTCCAAAATTACTAAAGTTATGTATTAACCTAAAAGAGTATAATACGTATACCAAATTTTATCTAAATATGTGCAGTCATTTCAAAAATATGGCGGACTAAAGTTCGGGTAAAAAACCATAAAACACCCCGTATCTCAAAAACGGTTCACATTCAACGGTAAGTATAGGGGTGTTTTGAACTCAGCTGAGTGTGCTCTACCTTCCACTGGAGTATGTCCGTTTAGATCTGGGACACCCTGTATAAAAGAAAAAGCAATGGTCCTAAAAAGATCCCTGTGGAACCCCAGACGTTATGTATCCTAAATCAGAGGAACAGTTACTTACTACAACTTTCTGTTTTCTGTCGCTAAGTTAGTGTCTAAAAAAGTTAACTAAAATATCACTAAAGCCATAATAATCTAGTTTGGCACATAACAGGCAATGATCAAGATGTCGAATGCTTTTTAAAAATCTAGTAGTACTAATGCTGTTGCAAACAAAGCCTTTGTCTAATGCTGAGAGAATATCATCTGATATGTTAATAAGTGCACTGGTGGTACTAAATCCTTTTCTGAAACCTGATTGACATGGTGCTGTTATATTATTAATTGTATAATTGTATAATTAATCAAATACTTGGGAATGCACTATTTTTTCTAGTATTTTCGAGATAGTTGAAATAGGACAAAGGTCACTATATGTTGAAGGTTCTTTTACTTTTGGAAAAGGCCTAACTAATGTAGTTTTTCATTAATTAGGAAAGTAACTGCTTTCCAAACAGCAGTTTATGATGTGGGTAATATGTAGAACAATAACTGGAGCACAGAGTTAAACCATCTCGTATTGATATTATCACTGCCATAAGCGTTTGATTTTTAGATTAAATAGTATATTTCTCACATCATCTAGCGTTGCTTAAGAAAGAGAAAAAGGCAGATTGTCGTGGAATTTTTTTCTTTCGTTTGGCAGCTATTTGGTGCACTATTATACATATATAGAAAATAATCATTTATTTCATTCGGTTGTTGCAAATCTAAAGGAATATCTGTAACTTGTTTCTGCTTAATAATTAGATGCTTTATTGCTTTTCAAAATTCTTTTGATTTCGAATTACTATGGTGCTAAGACAAATAGGTAATCTTTTCACTCCTAATTACAGACACGGTAAGATTTCTTAAGCTTTTATAATAACTTCAGTCGTTTGTGTCCTTTATACGTTTATATTTAATTTTAGCTTTATCTCTAAGTTTCAGGAGTTGCCTTAAAATATGGGTTAGCCACGGTGAGTATGGCTTCCTAATTCGCGTGGTAACAATTTGATGCGTGTATGTCGAACAAATCTAGAATATACTGATTAAGCAGAGCAATTTTTTCATCGATGCTGTTTAAGTAGAAAGTGTTATTCCACTGAATGCATTTTAAATCAATTATAAGTCATCGTAACAGAAATTTTAACAGAAATTTTTTAAATTTCTGTATGTTACAAATTTAGGCGTGATGCGTGGTAGGAGAATATTTAAATCGCTTTATGATCTGAAATAAAATCAGCATTTATAATACCAAAATTTAATATATGGTCACAATTATTGTAAAAAAAATTACATCAATTATTTTCTGTGAACTGCTGGTAATTCGAGTTGGTTCAGAATTTAATTGTTGAAAATTATAAGAAGACATAAAGTGTCAAGACGTTATCGGAAAATTGATCTATATTAAGATCGCCTAATATTTATGATGTTTTCGAATTGTGGAGTAGTAAAGGAGAGTAGATTATCTATATGTTCGAGAAAAAAATGCCTAGATTATTCGTTGGTATTCTGTAGATAACACCCTTAGTACACTAAGCTCACCAAAATGTAACTCCATAGATGTTCAACGCCTTCAGCACAGCCAAACTCATCTATAACGATTTTAAATTTTATATATTCTCTTACATATATATCCATATATTTCCTATTTTATTTATACTTTCAATTTACATTCTTAAAATTACCTCATTAATGGCTCTTGTTTTTGCAAAACAATAACACCTATACTAAAATCAATAGACTAATATAACAGTTTTTCATGAAAAAATATGAATGAAACTTTCCGTAACTACTACAATAAATGTTAATTTTACATTTATTTATTATTTCGCTAATATAGATAAAAATAACATACAATATGCCCATCCGTAATAGACACTCGAACGGGATGCCAAGACAAATTTTCCGTATGAACAGAAAATTAGGCGAGCATGTTATTTATTGTTTTAGGGCCAGTATTTTGAGTCTCGTTTAACACTAATCGGATGATAATATACAAGGAAACCAATAATAAGAGAAAGAGAGACATCATCATCCGATTAGTGTAAACCGAAACTCAAAATACCAGCCCTTCATGTACTTTCAATTGTGTTAATACGAATTCTCATAGTTTTTATACCCCGAATTTTTAAAACTTATCTATGGCATCACAGCAAATGTTTTCTTTGCGTTCCTTTCGAGTGTCTATTACGGGTGGGTGAACTTCACTTCAACGCACGGCCACTACTACACTGATTCTTTTCAGAGTAGCAGCTCTGTAAGGTCACCAACGAAAAAAGTCTAGCAACAAGGAGAGATAAGCTACTGGTTATTGTTTACTGCGGTATTTAGAATGAACCAAATGTTTTCGTTTTTCGATATTACTATCGATATGGTGATATTCACACAAATTTATTGTCAATGATAATTATTATATTCTGAATGTTTATTATAACTGTTGTTTTTATGATTATGATACTTTCATCTATGAAATGGAATTATTGGAGGTTTGTTTCACGTAAAACCTGAAGAATATTAAAACATTTATCGCAACGTCGTCAAGTGAAAATAACTGTTTTATTTTTTATCCGATCATACCGACTATTTATTGATTAATAAGTTATATTGAAAATCGGAGAAATAAAAATCTTGAAAATAACATCAAAACGCGTTTTGTCTTATTAACAATTCCCAAATTTTGGATTTATATCTTTAAAAATACGGAAAATTTTGGGGGTACCATGTCCTTTGGTCACACTGTTTATAATATGTATGGCTTCATTACAGTAACATTAACCGCTTTATAAATGAAACCATTTCATCATAGAAGTTGTAGAAATAGTGTGTTGGATTTTTAAATGTAATCCGATATAGAAAATTAAAAAAACATACTTCATAATTTTTTGTGTAGATTAAAATTACAAAATAAAAATATATAACTGCCTGTACATTGTGTATTAATGGACCATTTTTCAGTTTTTCAGATTCTACATCACTATTAATGTTGAAAAATGCACGAGAATATGAGAAACTTATTTGCCAACGCAGCCTAGAGCAAGTAATGTACAATTGTGAGATGTGTTCCTACAAAACAGAAAATAAAAAATACTTCAACAGACACAGATTGAATCATGACAATCCGCCAGAAACAAAAATGTTCACGTGTGAAATGTGTTCATACGAGACCAAATATAAAACTGCACTGACCAGGCACGTTCGAATCCATCAAAATCCTTCCGAAATTAAAATGTACAAGTGTGAAAATTGTTCATTCGAATCAAAATATAAAATTAGTCTTGACAGACATATGCTGTCCCATCAGGATGCATCAGATTTAACAATGTATAAATGTGAAATATGTTCCTTCGAGACAAAAGTTAAAGATACCCTTAAAAGGCACATGTTGACCCATCAGGAACTCTCGGAACTAACATCTTACAAATGCGAGATTTGTCCATTCGTAACGAAGCATAAATATGGTCTAGGAAAGCACGTGCTGATCCATCAAAACCCTTCGGATGTAACGATGTATAAGTGCGACTCGTGTTCGTTCGAGACAAAACATAAGTTTGGTCTTAAAACACACAGACTGACCCATCGAGATCCCTCAGAAGTTGAAATGTACACTTGTGACATTTGTCCATTTAAGTCGAGACATAAACGTAGTGTTGAAAAACACTTACTCGTACATCAAGCAATTTTAGAACTACCTTTGTACAAATGCGAAAGGTGCCCATTTGAGACAAAATACAAGTATTATTATAACAGGCACGTGCTGCACCATATAAATCCTTCAGGGGTAATGCACAAATGTGAGAATTGTTCATATGAAACAAGATATAAGTATTATCTCAAACGCCATCAACTCATTCACCATGACCATTCAAATGCTCCAGTGTTCAAGTGTGAATTTTGTTCGTTCCACACAAAACATAAGAAGAGTCTTAAAGGACACAGTCTGACACATAAAGACTTTTCAGAAATAACACCATACGCATGTGAAACATGTACATTTCAGACAAAGCGTAAAGATCTTCTTAAAAGGCATGTGCTGCTCCATCAAAAACCCAAAAAATCAGACGATTTTTTTAAGTGTGAAAGTTGTTCGTATAGAACGCAATATAAGAATTATCTTAGAACTCACTTACGAGTCCATCAGAATTCTTCAGATATAAAAATGTACAAATGTGACAGGTGTCCGTTTGAAACAAAATATACTGGTAGTCTTAAAATGCATAGGATAACCCATCAAGATTTTTCAGGAATTACAATGCTCATGTGTGAGTTGTGTTCATACAAAACTAATCTTAAAAATAATCTTTCAGAGCATATGCTGACTCATCAAGACCTTTCAGCAGTAACGGTGTACAATTGTGAAAAGTGTACCTTTAAGACAAAGTATAAACGTAGTCTTAAGGCACACCGACTGACGCATCAGGATAAAATATACAGCTGTAAAAAGTGTCCATTCAAGACAAAACATAGGGTTAGTCTCACAAGGCACTGTATGGCACACCTTCCTGATGTAACAAAGACCAAGCACCTTCCTAATGTAACAAAGTACAAATGTGAAAGGTGTCCTTACATTACAAAAAATAAGGGTAATCTTAAATCTCATGTTCTCGACACACATATGCTGTCTCTTGACTCATAATTAATAGTTTTGTGAAAAGTGCTCGTCCCAGACCAATTGAAAGGAATCACCACCAAGACCATACTGAAGCATGGACGGTTTGTGTATCAGCATGGTGAAATAAGAAAACATCTTTGGGCGAATATTTTGTTTTTCTGTAAATTTGTTGTTTCAACTAGGCTTAACCGTTATCATCTGTTGCAATTAGTGTTGTAAAATTGTTTTAAAATAAAAAAAAATCTATGAAATATGAAATCCACGAGATATTTCATAAAATTTATGCATATTTTAATGAAATATTGGTAAAGCAAAAGTAGATTTAACTTTGTTTTATTTCAGTCAGTGGGTTATTTTTAAACAATTTTATTAAACAGTATCCACTCACTAGACTATAGCAGTCAAATTAACAAATTTGTTTCTTATGTATTTTAAAACTGTTATCTTTAGAGGCGCAATTTTACGGCATTTAAGTTGAATAGCTATTTATGATACGAGTGTTAAAAGTGTCATTTTATTTAGTGAGCGGGGATGTTTGCGAATGAGGTGAAGCTTTATTTTAAATTACATAAGTTAATTCAAATAATGGTTAAAATGTTATTTTAATTAAATATTAGTTTAAATAAATGATAATAAATTATTAAATTTGAGTACTTTAATTACACACTGCGGAAAAACTCAATAACGGTAAGTGAAAGTTCACTTATGGTAGGTAAAAAGTGGTATACTATATGGGACAGCTATATAAGTTTCCTATGGTAAATGAAGATTTCTGAAACGAATCCTTTAATTGGACACATTTCCGATATTATTTAATAGAGGTAAGTGAAGTTTGTTGCTGGGTTTATTAAACTACATTTCAGTGGGTATTAAACTGTTCACATAGGATAATTAAACTAAATTTCGAGATCACTAGGGATAAGTGAGCAGAGCAGCTGCTACAATTAAACTGTTTAACTATTACTATTAATCTGTTTACCTGCAGTTATTAAACAGTACATCTGTCTTAATTTAAGTATTCACTTGTCACTATTAAAGTACTTTAATTAAAAGTAACAGGCAAATACATAGTTCACTTACCTTTATTAAACTATTCACTTGTCGCTAATATAAAAGTACTTGGAGTAGGTAACTTGGTCACTTAGGATAAGCAGCACACTACACTAGAAATATGGAAAATGAGAGCCAATGCAAGATTTTGGAAAGCTAATGTGCTCGTTTGTTATTATACAAATTCCTTAAAAAAAGATTTTACTTTGTAAGAACATTTTCAAGAATTTGAAATTTTAACAGAATTATTCACTTTTATCTGAATTTAAGAAGAAATTGAAACAAAGTGAATTTTTTAATAAAATTTGCCAATAATTTTATTTGGGGCTCGTAGAAAAAAAAACATTTTACTGAAATTAGACATTAATAAAAAGCACATTTTGCTTTAAATTTAATTTGGGTCTCATTTTCGAAAATTGAGATGTGGCACACCATCTTATGGACTATAGGAAAAAACTGTATCTGTATAGGTATATGAAAAGAATTTATTATACAAAGGTACACATGATCTTATTTGCATATAAGTATTTATGCGCACACATAAAGTGATGTAAAATATATCAAATAAAAACAAAACTACTTTAATTAAAATAAGATAACTATAAAAAATAAAATGTTTTTAATAACAAATATAAACCCTATATGTTATTATAACTGTTTGCGATTTTATATAATGACGGAACTATATACGAATTTATTTTTGGTTTATTATAAATATTTAAAAAACTGAACATGGTTTTATATTTACAGTGGTTTTATGACTGAAAACACTCTAAACTAAATCATATAAATTTTTAGTTCTTTAGTTTTGATATTAAACATTGTACTCCAATAATGAAAATACATACTCTTTTCATTATTAAGCCCACAAGCTTCAACTACAACTAAAATTAAATATAAATTATATTTGACAGAATAATAGCAAAATTTTAAAACTACTTTAAGTATCATACCATGTTTGGTTTCTTAAATATTTATAACAACCAAAAGTTAATGCCTATATGAATAGATCCCTCGCAGTGAGAAATACCAACCTTATCTTTTTCATCCTCATGCAGTTTCTACGATGGTATAGTATATATTCAAATTGAGTGTCAATATTTCCGAATTATCTATGCTAGTTACACAAATTATCATTAAACTTATTTGCAGTCGAATTTGTCCCAACGCAGCAAGACTACAAAACGCTCCTCTGGTAGAGGCTAGTGGAGTAACGTCACATGTTCGTTGGCTTGATGGTAATACACAATACTCTATTTTTGTGGTAATAAAATAACAACTGCATAACTGCTGCTGGTTATCTCATGGGCCATGGGCACAATCAGAGGACTATTTGTGGCCATGGGTAGTCGAGTTCTACATGTGGAGACCGATACCACACTTATTTCCCTGTGTGGGTAAGTATTAAAAGGAAGATGTCAGCTAGAAAATGATGTTTTATTCCTGAATGAATGAACAGAACTAATAAAACTGCATCTAAAATATTTGTTATACTGTACTAAAGTATATACAAATAAAACAGTTCTGTGTGTTTCAGAAAGAGTATGCCAAACTTATATAGGGTATCTCTAGACTAAAATAAGCAGAAAAGTTATGAACACTTGTCCAAAAATAAACCATTTCCAGGGAGTGTAAAGTTTAAAGTGCAAATAAGATTGACTGTCATTTAGAAACAATTGTATTTTCAAGATATTGGGCCTGGCCTACCTAGATTTTTTTTTTATTTTCACATATGTTGATGGCTCTATCTTGTTATGCATGAATTCCCTTTATTATTTTTTTTCGAAAATAATGTTACTTTAAAAAATATGAGATATTTTTAACATAGTACGTTTTGCCCTTTAAGGATTATTATGCAGGTTTTATCAAAATCTCAATTTTTTTTCACTTTTTTAATCAAAAGTACATTGCGTTACTGTAATATACCTCGCTACGCATAAGAAAAATCTGAAAAGTGTGTAGTTACATAGCCTCTAATGGACTTGGCTTGAATTCCAAGTTTTGTAATTTTTTCTCCATTTCCAAAAAAAGAAGAACTCAAAAGAAAAAACCTTATTTCTACTTTACACACCCTGTATCTTGGAAAGGGTTCATTTTTGAACACGTGATCATAACTTTTTGCTTATTTTGGTATACATTGTAGAAGTTTGGCATACTATTTCTGAAACATGTAGTATACAAATTATATAAAATAAGCAACATCCTATCTATGTGTTCCAAAATATTATTTCTTATTGTTGATTATAACTTTGTGGTCGAGTGGCAAGGACACTTGCTTCTCCATAGCGTCCCGGGTTCGATCACCGGTCGAGGTGCTATTATTTTTTCTAAACCAGAAGTGAATCCTAGCATACTCGGACATTGGGTCTGTGTCCGTTGCCTCTAAATGTGTAGACCTCTTCCGCATAAGGTACCTTTAGTTAACCTTCAGGGATACAGAGGGTTGTATTACCTATGGTGCTTAATTTAAAAAAATATTAATAATTTAAATTTAAAATTCTTCGTTACATGTTGCAATATACTATGTATAATGTTTAGATAAGAATCAAGTCACATTATAAAGTTGATAAATAAATACTTTTACATCACTGGATTACGATTGACTGAAATCGCTATTTCGATGCTAGAAAATCAGACACCATAATAACGACTAAATTTGGCAAATTGTGCGAATCACCTTTCTGGGAACTCTCTTCCATTTCATTATTACATATTAAACTAAACATTAACCCTTCTCAGCCTTTCTTTATAAATAGCACCATGGGCTTCGTTCTGCTGACGCAGTACGTACAATGGGCCTGCACGTTGAGTTACAAGCATGAGACGTCATCCCAACCAGCAAGCGTTTATCGGGTTCAAATAATGCAAGCAGAGCTTCTGCGGCTTTTGCTATAGTTATGTTTCTTCTTTTTTCACATAAATTTTGGACATTTTTAATAAAGACTCTAATGTATGATTTTAACTAACGCTTTATCGGCTCGCTAATGATTTATGTATATTCATATGCAACTTACATGCATTATTTTAATTCAAATGCAACATGAAAATAAAAATAAATTCATTAGTGAGCCGATAAAGTGCCTAACACTGTGTATGGCTGAGTGTGTGAAGGAATGGACAAAGCTCAATTAGAAAGTCTGCTCCTCTAATATTAACGCAAATCAAGATTTCTGAAATGAATCACTTGCCACAGGTAAACAACTTTAATTGGAATTAATTCAGATAATATTTACTACAGGTAAGTGGTTTGCAGATGCGTTTATTAAACACGACGTTAAACTGAAAACAAAACAAAGAAATAATAGCAACCAACAGATGCAAGTAAACGCCTATAACGACACTTCCACAAATATTGGCTTTTTGTGAAAAATTTCAGTCCAGTAGCTCAGGAGAGCAGGTCATGAATTCGTGGATGGAAATCTGATAAAATTGAATTAGGTTGTCACCAACAATTTACCAAAGGCGCCAGATATTTTTAAATAAAAAAAATCAAAATTTAATATTAAAAAAAAATTATATTATACACGAAATAGATAAAGTGAAAAATATACTTGTATATACTGTGCGGAGGCATAGAATTATACAAAACACTAAAATTTAACAACTATAATTAGTAGCTTCAAGATAATATTTACAATAATATATTATAAAAATAAAATATGAAAGTGAAACTTGTTTATAATATTTACAATAATTAAAGTGAAATGTCAAAGTGAAATTTGAAATTTTGCAAAGCGCACAATTATTACAAAAAATTATGACCAAAATTAAAAAAAAAAAGAGCACTGGTTTACAATCTTTCTTCTGACCATGATTAGATAAGAAAATCAAGGGCTTACATAACTTGAGGGAGCTAGAGTTGAGTGTTGTCCCTGTAGTGGTTATCCTGGAAAGATGGATTCTTCGAATACTCAAGGAAATAAGATTTCTGCCTCCAAGTTAGAGGTCTTGTCGAGGTTTTTTTAGGCTCAAACGGTTTTCCACTCTACTGATGCTTAATTATTTCCTCTAATATTTATGGCAGAAAAAATTTCCAAATAAAAGTTGTAGGGCCATATTCTAAAATTATACAGGACGTTTCTTGTAAGGGTGTTATACCAAATGTTCATTTTTTTAAAAAGAACACCCCATATATTTTTACATATTCTTATTCTATTTTTAACTGCCATTTAGAATATGTCTCGTTTTTGAAATTCCGTTGCGGCGATTTGTTCAACTTTTTTTCGAAAAATTATCACTTGCAGACCTCATTTATAAAATTAGCATGAGGAATATTTCCACAGATTAAGCAAACTTGTTCTGCTAAATGTTAGGCAAGGTTATATATTAGCCCCCAAATATTTTAAATTTGAAATTATTTGTAGAGTGTTTGTTACAATGATGGATATGGATAATTTTAATCTATAATAACTTCATTTTTTAAATGGAACACCCTGTATATTTTTACATACTTGGAGAGAATTTTTATTAACCTATTGTTATACCTAAAACCAACAATTTTCCGTGAAATTGCATTCAAATATTAGGTAATTTATAGAAATTTTTTCTTAGGCGGCATTGGCACATGGTTTTTCTTTTTCTTTTTTACTTTTTTGCAAGAAAGAACTACAAACATGTATAACAATGTATTTATAATAAAACAGTTAATACTGTTACACCACTAGAATGCATAGACTGAATAGATGGAACAAGAATTTGCCCACCTCTTCCAATTCACTTATCTGGATTTTCATTATTCAAATACTTGCGTAGGTACTTGCGCACTATAATGGGCTGGCGTCCCATCATGCTCAAGTCATAATCTTTGTTTTCCTACAAATCTGATAGAATATTTCTCAGAAAGTGTAGATAATTTTATCAATTTATTCTGCCCTCAAAAATGTATGATCCCATTGCATATCCTCTTATATATTCTCCCTAAACATTTAATGACCACTTACGTTGATGGTCTGATATAGGAATTTTCTGTAGTAGTATAAATTGTGTCTATTAACATTTTCGTTTTTATGGAATGTAGCCTCGTCGGAAAACGACACAAAATGTTCTCGTTAATTGTCCATTCACAATATTCTCTTCTCCTATTAAAACAATGATTTCAGTAATAAAATCATTGGCTTCTAGTTTTTGCAATAATTCAGTTTTTAATCCAGCGACAATTCAGGTGTCTTTGGTCTGGACATTTTTGACGATACACTCTATAGGCCAACAAACATTTACCATAACCCTCCCCGATACAGTAACCCATATTAATCCTTTCTTGCGTACAAAAAATCATTTTAAAATTCACATAGTTCAAGTACATTTAAATGTAGAATAATAAGGCAACTTTTCATTATTTATAAAATGAAACTAATACATTAATTGCAATAATTATGCTTGTAGTTGTTTCTTGAAAAACAAAAAAAAACATGGGCCAATATCTCTTATGATATCCAAATTTCAAGAAATTACCATGTTTTTATTAGAATACAATTTCATGGGAAATCGTTGGTTTTAGGTAAAAAAAAGTTAATAAAAATTATAGAACGATAAAAACTCTACCCAGGTAACACTAATGCTCTTATTAAGATCTCCAAGGTCGCTTTAAAATTATACAATAAAACTTCGAATAAAACCAAATGATCTTCAAGACAAGCTTAGGATCACCATATAGCAGCTTCTAGCCAAAAAAGGGACCAATCCTAAAAGGGTCTTGAAGACTAAATTTTAAAACTATATTAAAAACCATTTAGTTTTAATTTCATATTCTTAAGGAGTTCTTCAAGGCAACCTTAAATTTATGTATTAAAACGTTTTGCGTTTAAAATAAAATTGCAGCAGACAAAATTGCCTTGAGAATCATTATAATTAATCCTAAAAGGGTTTTATTTTGTTTTAAAGTCGGACAACTTTATGCATGAAATAGTTAAAGCAACGGCAAGTCTCTAATGGGGCAGAGTGGTAATATTTTAAACGTAACGCATATAAAGCTGATCAAAAATAATATTCAAATGCAAACTATTCTGGTAAAAATTACCAACGGATGGCACTTTTCTGACAAAATATAATAAAATACTTCTACATAACTCGAGCGCCACCAATATAACGTTTTTTTTATTATCTAAAAATTTTTTTTAAAATAACGTCAATTTTTATTTTGCATCTAAACATCCAAATGCATTTTTTTTATTAAATTGCATGTTTGGACACACCGTCCTTTAGTTATTTAAGAGGATGTAAAGCGCATATATTTCAATAATATTTTTTTCTTTGGCTATTGAAAATATTCATCATGGCGGGTCTGTATCTTATATAAAAAATGGCGTGGTCTAGATAAAAACTGATTGCAAGTTAATAGAATATTTTAAATCTTACAAGACTTAAAATAGCGTTTTATTTACCACTTTAAGTACAATTACTCTCCCAGACATTTATTTACTCTTCCTTTTAAAACTGAGTTGCTTTAATATGTTCAAACTCATGGCCTTATTGATTTAAAGGGATCTGGCGCGCGTATGAAATCCTAACCTTAAAATTGTGCCGGTTTTGTGATTGCTGGATTTAGTGACTTCGTTTTCATTTAAAATACTTGTCACTAATATTTTCCATTTTAAATATGTCTTCTAGTTTTCATTCATGCATAAAGTAGGTACACGGACTGCACTGGTTCACTAAATCAGCAATCAGTTTATTGAGCAGATGGCGTGTTTTCTCCGATTATGGAGGGGGTAGAATTAGTTTTAATAAAGTCATCAAAAATCCAACAGGCATTTCTTTTAATCAAATTGACTAAATTAAAACCTTTGAACTTTAAAATATTCTTAATTTACTCTTTAAAAAGTAAAAACTATGTTTTAGGATTTAATGTGGAATTTCATTGAGCATATGGGCTTAAGATAAAATAGTTTTCTTAATGGGTTTTAATGACTACATCAAGGATACTCCATAAAACTACATTAAAACCATTTATTCCAAAATGGATTGTTTTAAAACCGACTTGCTATTTATTTCTTTAAAAGGCAAATTAGTTTTAAAATAGCCAATGTCAAGAGTATTATAAAACTAGTATAAGATCAATAGGGCATTAGGAGCAAACAGTTTTTTTATTTTAATTTAAAGAGTGCATTAAATGCTTTGCATAAGAATCAGTGGTCTTTAAGAACTTTTAGTTTATCTTAAGGTAATTTTAAAACGACTATCATTTTATTGAACATGTTAAAGCACTTTTAAAACCTAAATAAATCAAAAGTATCTTAGAGTTGTTACTTGGGTATACAAGTATCTAAAAATATACAGGGTGTTCCATATAAAAAAATGAAGTTATGATAGATTAAAATTATCTATATTTGCATCATTGCAACAAATACTACAAATTATTTCAAATTTATATTTGGGGGCTAGTACATGATCTTGCCTAAAATGTAGTAGAAAAAATCTTTTAATCTGTGGAAATACTGTTTATGCTAATTCTATAAATAAGGTCTGCAAGTGACAAATTTTTCGAAAACAGTTGAATAATTCAACAACGTCGCAACGGAATTTCAAAAATAAGATGCAGTCAAAAAGTCAATTAAAACGGGGATGAGAACATTTAAAAATATGTGTCCCATTTAAAAAATAAAAAAACATAAATTTGATATGCCACTCTTACACAAATGCCAGTCAAAAATGCAATTAAAACGGAGATAAGGAACATTTAAAAATATATAAGGTGTCCCATTTAAAAAAACACAAATTAGGTATGCCACTCTTACACAAATGCCCTGTATGAATCAAAATAATTTTAGAATATGATCCTCTTGGGCTTCTACAACTTTTAGTGGAAAAAATTTTCTGTACAATAAATATTAAAGGAGATATCGACCGAGGCGTCCTTGTTGACACACCCTGTATATTACCAACATAAATCCAGAGACCACCAGGTATATATATCTAGTCCCAACAACTAATAACAACTGTCAATAAAATACTACAATAGTGAAGCTATTGCAAAGTGAGAAAAAAATTATAATTCTAGAAGTTACAAAAATGTATTTATATTAAACATGCTGAACCAATAGAATTAGCAGAATTTAATACTTTACAAAAATGCCAGATTCCTTTGAGCTAATCGTTCAAGATTAATAATTTCATAACTATATTAACCAACAAAAACAAATTACTGCCAATAGTTAATATTGAACTGGAATTTTCAAAATTATTGTTAAATTCACCAAAATGAAGAATCTAGTCACTGCTAGATAAAAACATAATGTATTTAACAATTAAAATGGTAAAAATGAAACAAAAATCACTAATATAGAAATTGAACTCTATAAAAACTAATTGTAATTAGAAGTCAAGATAAATAAGCTGAACTTAAAAGCTCGAAAATGTCAGCTTTTGATAACTAGTGATCAGGGTGGTTCTGTGTATATATATATATATATATATATATATATATATATATATATATATATATATATATATATATATATATATATATATATATATATATATATATATATATATATATATATATATATATATATATATATATATATATATATATATATATATATATATATATATATATATATATATATATATATATATATATATATATATATATATATATATATATATATATATATATATATATATATATATATATATATATATATATAAACTGTCCTGACAAAACAAACATTTACAAAATCCAGTAAGTAAAAGCAGAACCTTGCAACTAACCGAATTGCATACAGAAATGTAAAAACTTGTATAATTTACCAATATAGAATTAAACTGATCATAATATAATGAACACCCAGTATATTCAATGCAGGACAAATTTATTAAGATCTTTAGTTGTAGTATATGATCGAATATACAGAAATAGTCCAGAAGGTCTTACAGATACTTTTTGCTGTGTGAAAAACTAATAAATAGCCACGAAGATTAAAATATAAATAAATTTATTAATAAAATTACAGTTAGGAAAAAAAATTACAAAAATTCTTACAATATAATAAATAGGGAATGTTGTCTAGGGTTCAAAAGTACTAAGATTATCTAATAACTAATAAGTTTACGGATGCAACTGAATTTAATTAACAAAAAAATGAATGATAGCAAAAAGTAGTTGTACAAAATTAAGCATGAGAACTAAACAAAAGAATAAATACATAAAAAACCATTAGGGTAGCTGTAAAGTAAAATATTGTTACGTGTTTGCTATCCACACAAACACCTCTACTCGTAGATTCGTTGATTGAAAGTCCAGGTAACACTTACTACTTTATTTACTAATTAACTATAATCAAACTTGAACACTTATAAGTCCCTTTCTTATTTCTTCATTACTCGTTCACGTTCAATTTAAGATTGAGTCTCAACCCACCGTACGTCTTATCAGAGACTATATGTACAGACCGTTCCTTCACTGTGTTAATTTTATTAACAAGCTAAAACCCAGTCAAATCTCTGAATTGTGTAGTGTATACCAGTCAATATGAGATGGCGCATCAATAGTGCGTAGAGATCTACATTTCAGCTACACAAATTAGACCTCTTGCTTCGCGATGTTGTCATGCTTCGATCATAAACACGATCGAAGTTGTCATGCATGATTTCTACAACCATACTTTTCAGCATGCTGATATTTACTACGGCCAGCGAGATGTGTAATAGCAGATACGAAGTAATAAATCATATTAGTTAGGTATTTGAAATATCGAAAATACTAAAAACACCTTTATTTTTACTAGTTCCCTCCTATTATTATGTGTAGGAAAGCATTATTTAAATTGATTAAATTCGACTTTAATTATGAGCATTAATAAGTACCTATAGTTTGTTTCTTTTGATTAAATACAAATTTATAGATATTATATTATGATATAAGTTCTTAAAACCATATTGTAAATCCATAACTTTCATAAAATAAAGCATTACATTATTGTTATTGGATGGATAAATATTGATTTAAGATTTTTTGGTTTTGAGGAATTTATACTTGCACGTGCGTACAATTTCATTTCAGAATAACTTAGCCCTTATTGGATGCAATAAAGCAATAAACCGTGCAATAAACCTAGTGCATGAACGAAACTTTATTTGAGTAGGTATTATACGCTTGCAAATAATATTTGTGGTTACTTCTGTGGTTTTATCGGTTTTATACTATAATTAGCGAGATACTCAGTTTAATAATTTAGAAATTTTTATTTATGATAGTGACATTTTTTCTGTGATAGTGCCCTTTTTATGAAGTGAAATTTTTTGATGATAGTGACATTATAGAATATACCTAAGTGTTTAATAACATAATAATTATTAAGCAATAAAATGTCTGGCTACTGTGTTCATAAGAATTTGCTCCCTATACTACTTCCGTAAAATGTAGACAGTAATATACATACATGATTCATCATTCTACAGCCTATAACTTTTAAACTAATTGAGATATCAAAAAAATGCAAAGAGCAAAAGTTTTTCCCCCTTCATCAGACTACATTATGACATTTTCGAAAAAACAAAAAAAGCATCTTTTTTCCATTTCAAATATTACAATGTTCACACCAGATTTAAATTCACCGTCTAAAATCAACCCCAATTTGGTAATAAAATTATCTGACCCTCTGACAGGCACGCGGGAGCTTTCATTTATTTAAAAAACTTGATTTTAACCATTTTTCCAATAAATTCAAAAATTCTTCGATTAACTTTCTACCTATTTTTTTTCACTATCCCAACTGGAAAATTATGAAATAAACAAGTTGAAAATTAACGTCTATTATACTGGGTGTTCTATTTAGATGCTAACGTATTTCATTATATTGGCATTTTGTGTTTATTTAAATTTCGTCTATTTTTTTTGCTTTGCTTTTTTGTTTTTTCTAAAACGTCATGAATCATGATGCAGCTTGAGGAAGGCGGTAAACTTTTGCTCTCTGCATTTTTTTTATATCTTAATTAGTTTAAAAGTTAAATTCTTTAGAACCATAAAACAAACAGTTAAAATCATTAAAATCAAAAAATCAAAAAGAAAATGCAGTTAGCCATGATTTGATCGCATAACTTTATCACCAACTTTTATTCAATTCCGTACTTATTTATTACTGGTCTTTTAATGTGTATACATGTATATTTGATATTTATTATTTATATACATCTAGAGTTTTTTTATACTATTTATACATATGTATTTTATGTACTGTTTAGCACATGTGATTTTATAATTTTATATATTTTTTATAGTGCGAGTCCTGGGATGTCTTTAAATAAAGTCGAACCGTTAACCATTTGAAATATGTTTTTTTTTACCACTACCCAACCATTTTAAAAAACAAAAGTTTAGAAAAATACTGGCAGCTACTAAATATTTAAGTATTATCAGAGACTGTACATATATAGTGTCTGGTATTATGTAATATGATATTAAGGTTAAGTTTAGTAGCATAGGCTAGACTTCACCATTTAAATAAAGACTTTTTTTATTATTACTACTGTTATAATTCTTTGATATTTTAAAATTTTACATCTTATTTAAATATCAAAAACCAAGTAATGTAAAATACATTTTTACATTAGGTCATTAGCAATTTTTTAATTTTCAGGTTGTTATATTCTTGCGTTTTTATGCGACAAACTCAAAATTTCCCTTTGATACTAAACACTTTTAACCTATTTTAACACGCTTTTATTAGCTTCACTTGTATGTTTGTTTGTAACCGACTTTTTGGACTCGATTTTGACCCACTTTAAACGGACAGATTTAATTGAAACTTTGTACACTTACGAAGAACCGGTAACAATACAATAATTTGATAAGTTTTTATCATTATCCTGATCAGGATCGCCAGTCTTTTCCTCACGTATCCTCTGCGTGAGAGCAAGAGGCTTAATATCCGTGATTCTCAGTTCGGTCGTTGGCCGAGCGGGCAAGTCTTAGTCGACGCGAAACGACGGACTCCTCGGGCGTGAGTTCAAATCCCATGGCTGAAATAAAAAAATATATTTTTTTTCAGAAATATCTGTTGGATCGTAATATGTTATAATATCAGCATCAATAAGCAATATAAATATAGTTTAAAAAAACTACAAAACACGCTTTCATAGCACATCAAACTAAAAAGTGAAAAATAAATATAGGTTAAAAAAACTAAAAAACACGCTTTTTAAAGCACATCAAACTAAAAAAGTGAAAAATAATTATTAATATAAACTGAAAACAATAATGAACGAAAAATACTAGTATTATTGTGAAAAAAGCGTGGGGCGCTTTGTGCCATATTTTTCGTATATCGAGAAACCCACGCTTTTTTCACAATAATACTAGTATTTTTCGTTCATTATTATTTTCAGTTTATATTAATAATTATTTTTCACTTTTTAGTTTGATGTGCTTTAAAAGCGTGTTTTTAGTTTTTTTAAACTATATTTATTATAAAATATAATCACAATCTGCAATTCCTAAATTAACATCAGTACTTCATATTTTTGTTCGACTTCTGTTACAATGTGCTTCGGAATATACCAGAAAATTAGGCAGAAAATAAATTCACGAACTTTTGAAAACTATAGATAATATTAATAACTGCTTATTTTCAGAAACATTGAGGTAAATCCATGAGTAACAAAGTTATCTCATAAGAACCGCGTACTAGGATACATAGGTAGGTAATACAAGTTTTGCGAAACTTGCCATCATGACCATCCATATTAGATATGAGGGTGGTCGGACTTAAAATTGGCCACACTGTATAATAAATTGAAAAACAATATCTGCCAAATTTCATGGAAATATCTTAAAGAATTCCTCTGCATTCTCATTTAATTATTATGTAGACAGACATTGTTTAAAAACTGTTTTAAAATTATGGTAGAAAGCATATTTCCGTTCATCTTAAAATCGTTTTTTTTTCATGATCACAATGCTTCCTGTATAATAACAAGGAAGGGAGAAGAAATATACCTAAATACAAAATTTAAGTCGCCTATCTGTTTATTTATTTATTTTTTTTTGGTTTGTAGTATTTTTTTGCATAATTGATTGTACGCTGAAGAACAAAAATTTCAAATTAATGTTATATTCTTAGTATTGAACAAAGAGTAATTATAAAATACGTATATATTTTAGTACCCTACTTTAAAGTGCACAAAAAATGTAATTTATTTACAGAAAATTAGACATTTGTTATCAGATTTGGTCAAATAATAAAATAGTCCGACGCCGTGCCGGCCTGCTACTGCTCTAAAAGCTGACTATGTAAATTTACCAGCAGCCAGGCAGCAGCCAGCGCACTGAAAACAAATTAAACGTGCTGGATATTTATATTTACTACCTTCTGCTACCTGCCTCATGAAACAATTATTTGGCAACAACGTAATATCTAGTAGGGACAATTTATGCAGCTAGTAGGATCGCTGGCTAAACCTCTCAAATAAGTAAATGCTCATGACATCTATGATGTATTCTCTTGATTAATATTTTATTAATGATCCCTCCATAAGCATGGAGCAGTCTGTACATATAGTCTCTGGTCTTATTTATACATCCATTCACACGGTCTAGAGCATCCAGAATACTCCCAGCCGTTCGCGTACAATTCCAGTGTCATCTAACCAGTCTACACAGTCCAGTAGCGTAACAATATCTTTAATTATGAATTATAAAATACATAGTATTAAAAAAATGGCAAATGATGTTTCAAATAATCAGTCTAAAATATAGCAGCTCAGGCAGTATTCTGCTCGAGCTGGCTTGACAAAAATCAACTATGGTGGAGTCGTAAACCTTCACTAGGATTTCCTCGTGATAGTTCCAATCAGTGAATACCATATAAAAGTTTCCAAGACAATGGTTTTATATGAGGTATATACTAGACAAGCAGTATAATATAATCTCCAAAAAAATCAACTACCTAACCATTAACTCGCCAAATTTCCAAAATCCAATATCCAATAAATCTATATTTACAAGATTTATTGACAAAAATTGGGTTAGGTGTATGGTGGGTTGCCTAGTGACTCCGGAGCGCTCTAAACCGCCAGGCATTAAGAGTATCAATTGTTGTAACTTTTCTGAAAAATTATTAGTCTCAGACTTTTTTGTGAATGTACACCTCTACATTAGTCCACCTTTGTTACTTTAAACTTGCATTATAGGTTGCACGATTATTCTTTTAGTTAGTGTAGAAACACATAGAGAGCGACACAGTAAGTTGTCAAAAATCATCGTGCGGTTCTGTGTAAGACAAAAACTGAATCCTTGTTATTTTAATTAAATCCAGAAACAAATAAAACTGTTAAACACAAATAAGTTGTTGTATATGATTAAAACCATATTTTTTACATAACAATATTCCCAGACATCCAGGTCACTGAAAACCTGTACTAGTCCCATATACTGGCACCATTGATAACCATCATTTTTTGGAGAAATCTGCTGTAACTAAATAATATAAATTACTTTCAGCTACTAATTTAATGGTATCAACAGTTTATGTGAGAACTTCAGAACAGGGCTAATTTCACATTATTTTATGGGCGTTCCTTATTATGTCGACGCATGTGGGAAGTAACATATAACTTAAGAGGGGATGAATATTCACATTTTTTCACATTTATACATTACGATTTTAGAGGTATCCATATGTGTCAGTATAATATGTCTAGAAAGCTGTATTTTATATATAGCTTCAAATTCACATATATCACATTTATACGTCTTTAACTCGGAGGAGCTTTTATGTATGATCATGTGCCTAGTTAAACTTTAGCTATATTTTGTTTTAAATGTACATATTTCACATTTTAACTTCTTGTTCGTATGTTTTCGCATATGTGCCTTTACATCGTATTTGATTCTGGTCTTAAATGCACAAATTTTGCAACTATACATTTTTAAAGTTGTTGGATCTGCATGAACCTCTTTGTGCTTTTGGAAATTACCCCTTACATATGTTTGATATACGCACTTGTCACACTTGTAACTTGTTTTTTACTACTTTTTCCTTTTTGTGTGTTTCTAAATGACGCGTTAGATGTGATTTTCGTTTACTTTTTGTAAGGACACAATTCACATTTAAACCACTGAATTTCTGAAGGGTCCTTATGAATTAACATATGTTTTGACAAGTTTCCTCTGTGCTTGGTTTGAAACGCACAGCTTTTACATCGATATAGTTTTAAGTCAGGGGGATCATTTACTTTGTTTACACCATTACGTTTTCCACAGAACTTGACACCTTTCTCCAATTTTTTCAATGATACAGTGTTTAAGAGCCTGAAAACAAATTTCTGTTTTATTTAACAATTCAACGAAAATCATGAAAAATTGAAAATCCGGAAACATGTATTTACTTTCCACGGATAATAATAATAACGATATCTTTATTTCCTCATTTCAATGCAAAACATTAAATGTAGATACATGTAGATACGAAATATATGAAAATAAAATCCTTACAGCAACATTATACAGCATGTAGGTATTATCAAAATTAATGTATTATGAGAAAAACTCATCGACAATGTAACAGTTTTTGTACTTGACAATTTTTTTCAATTTTGTTTTTAAAAACAATTGTAGTGGGTGAAGACTTAATACCAACGTA
>JANEYF010003883.1:115000-118268 GCA_029963845.1 Rhamnusium bicolor
AGGATTATAAAAAGAATAATTTTACCCTTTCTAATACTAATATAAGTTACATATTTAACTGATAATTATTGTTATTATTGTTGCCGTTTTATGAAATTAATTAACTTAATAGGGAGTTCTTCACAATTGTTTTTCATATAGTTTTTTTTTTATATGGATTCTTTAAGTGAGTATGACGTGATAGCTGACGATGATGAAAATGTTCTGCCAAATTTAGTAATTTCTCACTTAAATATTAGATCACTTTATAATAGATATGAAGATTTGAAATCATATATCTTATTACATAATTTTGATATTTTTTTGTTATCAGAAACTTGGTTAAGTGTTGATATTCATAATTATATGATAGATATACCTGGTTATTCTCTATTTAGACTGGACAGAGTGACCGGCAGGGGTGGTGTAGCCATATGTATAAGAAATTGATAATAATATAAAAAATATTAAAGTTAAAGAAACAGATAATACCTTCAAGAGTAGAAAATCTATGGCTAACATGTAAGATAAATGGCAATAAAGTGTGTATTGGTTGTATCTATCGTCTACAGATACTAATTATAGATTTCTTCAAACTTTAGAAGATATATTAGCTGAAACTTTAATATCTGCAGTTATCTGTTTTGTTTAGGAGATTTTAATTTAAACTTTTTGAATAAATCTACCGTCGAATTCAAATATCTAGAATCCTTGTTGGAGTCTTTTAGATTTAGCACAAATAATAAATAATGCTACGCGTGTAACACTGAAAGTAACGCCCTAATAGATTATATATTGGTTAATGAAAGCTAAACACAATTTTAAGTCTAATGTTATAAATATGTCACAATCTCTGATCACCCCTATTTATTGTTTAGTTGATATACTAGTAGTTAGGAAAAATAATCCCAAATCTATTATGGTTAGGGATATGAAAAATATAAATTTGGAAATGTTTGAAATGCACGCAAGAAATATTCACTGAGTATAGGGTTGTAGAAATTGAAAATATTGACGATAAAGTTTCTTTTTCGATTGAAATTCTACAACTCTTTAACGTTCATGCACCGAAAGGAAGAATTAGAATAACAAAAAATTAAACCCATGGATTACTCCAACATAAAACAGATGATGAGAATACGCGATAGGGCTTTGTCTGAATACCGATCATCATTAAAAAATATTCATATTACTCGTATGCAAACCGAATCAAAATGGTCGTTTTATAAAGAAATGAGAAATAATGTTACAGCATCTATTCGTCGAGGAAAAACAAGCATATATTCTAAGTGTATTAAACCACAATCACAGAAATTCCAAAATTCTTTGGCAAACCTTGGATAAATTAAGCATACATAAAAAACATTGTAATGATGAAATACCTGACCAGTTAAAAGGATCCTGTATAATAAACAATTTTTTTATAAATTCGGTTAGTAAAACAACGGCTGATCCTGAAAACATAGAATATTATAATAATAAATATGCTGAAGTTAATTATTCAACGTTAGAGTTGCAAACTGTTACATCTGCTGAAGTAGTAAATATTATATTAAGTATAGAAACAAATGCTAAAGGGGTTGATGAAATCTCATCTGAAATGTTGAAAATGTGCATCTCCTACTGTGCAAATGCAGTTACTCATATTATCAATTTTGCTCTAAAAGAAAACGTTATACCTGCATGTTGGAAGCACGCCCTTATAATACCTGTCCTAAAAAAGAAAGTTGCTGTTCTAAATGATTTAAGACCAATAAAGCATCCTACCGATATTATCTAAAGTAATAGAAGAATTGTGCACAATCAATTTAAAAAATATGTTGATATTCACAATATTCTACCCCAAAGCAGTCAGGTTTTAGACCTAGTTTTAGTACTACTACTGCTGCTTGATCTCACAGATGATATGTTACGAGCTGTTGATAATTCCATGGTTACAGTAACTGTCATGTTAGACTACTCCAAGGCATTTGACTGTTTAGATCACAAACTATTATTGCTAATTGAAATATTATGGGATTTCAGTCAATGCTTTTAGGGTGGTTCGAAAACTTACTTAAGCAACCGTCTGCAGCAGGTTCAGGTCACAGTAGGCGGTAGCAAAATATCTTCAGATAGAGTGCAAATAACAAAGGGGTGTGCCACAGGGGTCCATTTTAGGGCCTTTGTTATTTGTGCTATATACTACTGATATACAGGCCATTGAACATTCTAATATGCATTTATATGCAGATGACTGTCAGTTATATGAATCTTTTAATTTTGACTCACAGCAAATAACTAGTAAATAAAATGAATATTGATCTTGAGGAGGTACACAACTGGTCTGTTAAAAATGCAGTATCGTTAAATCCCTAAAAACCACTGTAATTATGACTAGCACCAAGAGACAGCGGAAAAAAAATTAATATAAACAACATGCTTGTATTAGACAATGTTCCTCTGTCCGTTAAAGACGAGTGTAAAAGTTTAGGACTTACCATTGATAAAAATTTATCCTTCTCGCAGCATGTCACTAAGTTAATCCAAGCAGCTTACTGTAGATTAAAAGGTTTGTACAAGTACAAATTTTGTGTTAAAACACTCCAATTAAATTAAAACTGGTAGATTCACTTGTTTTATCGCTTTTTGATTATTGCGATGTGGTCTATGGGCCGTGCCTCTCAGCGTATGATCAACACAGCCTTGGCTAGTGCAAAATTCTTGCATGAGATTTGCAGCGAATGTTATTCGCAGGGATCACATTACGCCATATTTTCACAAGTATAATTGGATTAAAATGAATATCCGTAGAGATATTCATTACTGCTGTCTTATTCATAAAATCATACAGACAAATAAACCATCTTACCTAAAATCTAAATTGGTATTTGGCGATGATATATATAATCGAGCTAGACGAGACAACCACTTATTGCATATCCCTAGGCATTCCACCTCTTCCTTTAAAAGCTCTTATTCTTACAATTCACCATATATCTATAATCTCTACCCTTATCGATTAAAAATACAACTAATTTTGGTATTTTTAAGTCAAAATAAAAGAACATTTTAAAAACAAATAAATTAGTGCATTTAGTTAATGAAATAAAATTCTTCACCATGTTTTCAGCTATGAACATTCTCCTTTTTCTCCATTTTATATCACCTCATACTTTAGAATAAATATTATTATTTTTTTAACTATGTTATATCTTGTAAATTCACATTGCAAATTGCATATGTAAACAACTTTCAGGTTGGGCTAAAGCAGCCTTGGCTGAGCCCCCGCCTTAATAAAGTCATTTAT